>JAIUZE010073986.1:0-19029 GCA_022085475.1 Heliosperma pusillum
ATAACCATGATTTTTGTATGATTGATGGTTAAATTGGTTGTTAAAAATGGATGTTGTTAATTAAAAACATGTTAGAATTAATTTAGAATGGTGGTTGTTAGAACCGTGCAAAGTGGCCGGAAAAACCAGCCCAAACCAGGCCGGTTCAGGCCGGTTCAGGCCCGGTCCAGGCCGGTCTGGATTGGTCCGGATTTGGTCCGTTTGTTTTGTGTCGATGTTTGATTGTTTTGTTGTTGTTTTGACGGGTTTTAAATATGTTAATCATGCGGGAAAATAGTAAGAAACGGTTTTAGAATTTTTAATGAAAATAGCCCAAACCAGGCCCGTGGGCCCAGTCCAGGTCCGGTTTGGTCTCGGCCCAAAATCAGCCCGTGGGTCCCTCTTTGGACTTGTGACGGTTATTGTTATTTTATCGCGTTTTGTAATAATTAGCAAGTGAGAAATGTTAATAAGTAAAATATTTAATTAAAAGGTTTTTCATAAAATTATTATTTCTCACATGTTGGAGATTATAATACGAGATCGTAGTTTAAAATGATATCCTTTAAGTCAAGCGGGTTTTTCGTAAGATTTAATAATTCACATGTTAGAAGTTTTAATAAAATAACATGTAATGAATATGTTGATTTTATGTCTAAGTCTAACTGGTAAAGACTCTGTTTCTAGCCGGTTTGACCAAACGGGTTTGGTCAAACTAAGATCTAGTCAGCCCCGTTTTGACTGATGACCCGTCGCGGGACTCGGGTCGGGGATTTGTCTTCAAGTAAGGTTGTATTTAATTAATGAATTAGCCTTAGTAGTTATGAGGCGATATGTTATTTGATTATGATTTATATGCAATTAGTCACATGATAGGAAGTGTTCCCGTGACTGTGTGATTTTATGATATGTGTCGTGTTGACTAAGTACCCATAGAGAATTATGAGTATATGGCGTCTTGACCATTCTAATTCTAAATGAGTAGCTTGGACCAGGACATTGATAGGCCTTACTATCTTTAACGAGTATATAGTTCACTGCTTGATAGCTTTTGTGTCTCGGCTTGAGTGGGTTATATCCCAAGTCGGGCATGGCTGGCCTAAGGAGTTCCACTTTTGGGAATGGAGCCAGCTTAAGTACTAGCCATCTCTGCTTAGGGGGTCGCCTAGTAGAGTTTCTCATGTACGGTTATGTCATGGGACGGGGAATGGAATAGCTGTTGTCGCTAGGTCTGATCAGTCTAGGACTAGGATGTTTTCTACCTTGTGGTATAGCCTCGAGTTACAGAAGTCGACTATTGACGGTGCTAAGAACTTATGCCTGTTTCTAGACGTATGGGTCTTTCATGTTTGATGATTCTATGAATCTTAGAAGGTGAGATGCAAGCCGGCTAAGGTTGATAGAGTTTGGATTACCGGTTGTTAACTGATTCACATGATAGTTTGTATGATTAGGGTTGAGTTGTATCCAGGCCATGTTAACGGTAACCTCTGAGCTAGCATACCAGCTTCCCTACCTCGTTGTTATAGTTTATTATCGAGTTTCACATGATAGCTTTCACATGCTAGGTATAGTTAGTTATTTTTTTCATAACATGAAAAGCATATCTTATATGTTAAGTTTTGTATTTTCCATATACATTGCTTTTATGTTATTCATGTTTAATTAAACTCGACATTCCGTGGCTGGGAGAACTCGGAGTTACTCCCCACTGACTGTGGCTTCCGTGTTTATATTTAATGCGGTTGGCAGGTTTGTGATGCATACATTGGGTACATTGACGAGCTAGCGAGCGAAGTATTTACCTTGGACCTATATTCGGTTCGTAGATTGTATATTATTATACACTCTTTTATTTCCGTATTTATACGGGAGATATGTCTCCCGTCTCGTATAATTCTTATGTATAATTTTATTTCCTTTTCATTATGAACCTTTGTATTTAAGACACCTTTATTATGTATTCTCATCTTTTATTCAGTTAAATTATTTTTTTTTCTTTCCGCAAATTTGAGGGTGTCACAAATTCGATATAAAAGATATTTGTAAAATATAAGAGTAAAACACTATAAAAGTTAATGATTATATAATTTCATTGAACACTTATGTTGCTCGACCTCGGTTATAAGTATATGACACGAGTGCCTATCCAGTGTCGGATTCGCCTATATTATGGACAAAAAATAATGTTTTTGGTCTAAATTAATCAGTTGTTTATGTAGTTCATAGTTTTGAACATTTGACATATAAAGTATGGCCATGAACTAAATGAATTATCTATGAAATAGATTTTATTTATTATCTTGACGGTATCCTACATATTTAATTTTGAATAGTCTCTATTAGAATGGTGTATTTGAAGTTTGGATTTTAAGATCATAATTAATAACCGTGGTCGGATTGTATGGTCATAACTCATAACTCTTTCTTCCCTTTATTGTTTTCAATGGAGCCAAAACTAAACACTCTTTTTCTCACAAAGCGTTAATTTAAAATTTCCTACATATATCACTTGCAATATAATTATTAATAAGTTTAACTAAGAATATAGCGTACTAAATTTACAACTGACTATTTATTTTAAGATTACATTTTGTTTTGAAAAATAAAATGAGCGATAATTTTTTATATCAAATTTATTAACAAAAAAACAAACTATAAAGGAATTTAGATTCTTAAAAAAGATTATTTGGCTATGAGTCGGGTCGAGTTTAATCGGGTTAAAACGGGTTACATGTTGGTTCCATTCGGTTTGGGTCAGGTCGGGTTTGTGGGTGAATCGGGTTTCTGGTCGGGTCGGGTCGAGTCACAAGTCGGTTCGTGTCATATCATTTCAGGTTCTATCGGTTTATCGGTTAACCTTCGAGTCGGTTCAGGTCAGTTTCAGTTCAACAAATTTACGGGTTCTATCAGGTCGGTTTTCGGATAAGTCAGGTCGATTTTTCGGGTCGGGTCACCTTTTGCCAGCTCTAGCATTAACACTCTCATTTTCCTCTACAATTAAGTATAGTAATATTCTTTCTGGCGTAATTAGAACTTTTCCCCTCTTTACTTTTTCCCTCAATTGTCAATTGATTTTAGAGTGCAACATCCTTAAACTTATCAAGTGTACTCTCTCTCCTTAGTACGGGCGCGGCCTCGGCCCCGATAACGAAATTAACAAAATCCCATTAAAATAAATATACAGATTTAATATATATTTTTATGAAACACTCTTTATAATAATTTACGAATTATTAATTAAAATCATTAATCAACCAGCTATTTTGAGTAATGAACCTCATATAATGTCCAATGATCGCTTCATTTACATAAATCATTTTTTTCATCATTTAATAGAACTTTTACCAATTGTCTTTTTCTATAACAATTATTATTCTAGAATTCCTGAAGGGTTCATTTCAAATTATATTTCATTGATGGGTCTACGCTATCATTATTTGAAGTTTTTTAGAGTTGTGAATTTTGATAAAGGAGCTACTTGATGTTGTGGCTTTGCCTAAATTTTTCACTTCTTTTTCAGTTAGGAAACCCTATTTTTCTTTCTCAAATAGCGCATAATAGAATGAGAATGTGATACGACATGATAGACTAACGACAATGAAGACATTACTCACTAATCTACTCCTAACGGTTAATATGAGTCTTTTCTGTAACAACCCGAAAAGTACCCGATTTTTCTAGTAAAAATATTTACTAACACTTTTCTATAGAACTTAAGTTTTTAAAATAGGAATTTTTGTTCCGAGTCTTATTTTGAAATTCCGCGTTCGTATTTGGAATTTTTGAGAGATTTCATGAAAAGACCGTTTTTAGTCATCTTTGACTTTTCTTGACTTTTAAGTCGTCTTTGACTTTTCTTGACTTTTAAAAAGTCGTCATTGACTTTTCTTGACTTTTAAGTCGTCCTAAACTTTTCTTGACTTTTAAGTCATCTTCGACTTTTCTCGACTCTTCAGTCAACTTTGACTTCCGTTGACTTTTTCCCGACTCGCCTCATAAGTTTGAAGACCGAAATTTTATTAAAAAAAAAATAATATTTTTGATTTATTTTTATTTGGATTTATTAAGATTTATCATAATTTAATATAATTATTTTGAATTTAGTCGGAATTTAAAGAATAACGTTTACGGTTTTAACCGAACGTCATTTAACTATTCCCGACTCATCGTAAAGCGCGAAACAAAATCGAAACTCGACTTTGGCATGAGTCACGCGCCCAGGTCATCGTTTTCCACTCACATTAGATATTTTAATTCTTTTGATTAAACTAATAATAATATCTAGATATTTATTTACTTTATCGATCAGTTAACGAAAATTCGCAAATCGTTTACAAAACTGACCCGATATCACTAACCACACGGTTTTCTTCTCTTTTAGCCTGGATATTTTATTTCCTTTCTCCATTATAATAAACATAATATCTTGATATTTAATTCAATTAATTAATATCTAATTAATTACGGTTAATATAATTATTAGACGTGTCAATTTCCATAACCGCACAATTTCAAAACCCAAACTAAATAGTTTGCTCTATATTACAGACACTCCTCACCCCACTTTACTCACAAACAACTTTTCCTTTTACAACAAATCAACTTAAGATCAAATAAATCGTTCTTCATCGTTCTTGAACGTTCTTCGTCGTTCTTCATTGTTCTTCGTCAGTTCTTGAGCAAAATCATCATAAGACCTTCATTTCTTAATTAAATCCGTCCTAACTTATATTTCTAGAATTCCCTCTTCGCTCTCCATCTTCAAGTATGTTTTATTTCCAATTCCGAAAAAATCGTTTTCAAATTTAATTATGGAAAATCAAGTTTAAATTCTAATCATGTTTTTCTTGTCATTTCTTATAGGGGAAGATTTTGAAGATGAGTTTGGTGACTCGTATATTTTAGGAGAAGATTAGAAGACGGGTTTCTTATTTTTCTTTAGTTCTTATTTTGGGTGCTAATTGATTTTCTAGCTAAGGTAACGATTCCGAGTTACTCGACGAATATATGTTACATAGCTTTGGTTTCTTTTGTTTTTGGTTCATCTTTTGTTTTTGTTTAGTGTTCTTGATATATTTGATGATTGTTCATAATCATGATTTTTGTATGCATGATGGATGAATTGGATGTTTAAAATGGATGTTGTTAATTAAAATCATGTTGGAAATAAATTGTGGTGGTTGTTTTGTGGTGGCTGAATTGGGTGGCTGAAAAACCAGCCCAAACCAGCCCAAAACCAGGCCGGTTCAGGCCGGTTCAGGCCGGTCCAGGTCCGGTCTGGATTGGTCTTGGTTGGTCCGGGTTTTGGTCTTTGGTTTTGTGTCGATGTTTGATTGTTTTGTTGTTGTTTTGACGGGTTTTAAATATGTTAAGCATGCGGGAAATTTTAAGTAACGGTTTTAAAAATGTCAAACCAAAACAGCCCAAATGGGCCGGTTTATTCTCGGCCCAACTCAGCCCGTGGGTCCCACTTTGGGACTTGTGACGGTTTTTGAGTTATCATCATTTTTATCGCGTTTTGTAATAATTAGCAAGCGAGAAATATTAATAAGTAAAATATTTAATTAAAAAGGTTTTTCATTAAATTATTATTTCTCACATGTTAGAAATTATAGGACGAGATCGTAGTTTAATTGGATGTCAGTTAAGTCAAACGGGGTTTTGGGTATAATATAATCTAATTCACATGTTAGAAGTTTTAATAGAATAACATGTAATGAATATGTTGATTTTATGTCTATGTGATAAAGACTCTGTTTCTAGCCGGTTTGATCCAACGGGTTTGGTCAAACTAAGATCTAGTCAGCCCCGAGTTGACTGATGACCAGATCGCGGGACTAGGGTCGGGTGGGGATTTTGTCTTCAAGTAAGGTGGTATTGAGTATTGAAGTCGCCTTAGAGCTATGAGGGATATTGATATGATATTTGTTATTATTGATATGACATTAGTCACATGATAGGATGTTTTTCCCGTGACTGTTTATTGTATGTTATATGTCGTGTTGACTAAGTACCCATAG
Organism: Heliosperma pusillum; assembly: GCA_022085475.1. Lineage (NCBI taxonomy): Eukaryota > Viridiplantae > Streptophyta > Magnoliopsida > Caryophyllales > Caryophyllaceae > Heliosperma > Heliosperma pusillum. The sequence continues at coordinate 6,003 of JAIUZE010073986.1, forward strand.
AGAATTATGAGTATATGGCGTCTTGACCATTCTAATTCTAAATGAGTATCTTGGACCATGACATTGATAGGCCGTACTATCTTTAACGAGCATATGGAGTTCACCGCTTGATAGCTTTTGTGTCACGGCCTGGGGGGCTTTATCTCCAAGCCGGGGCATGGCATCCTAAGAGTTCCGCTTTGGGAAGGGAGCCAGCTTAAGTACTAGCCATCTCTGCTTAGGGGGTCGCCTAGTAGAGTTTCTCATAGACGGTTATGTCATGGGACGGGGAATGGAATAGCTGTTGTCGCTAGGTCTGATCAGTCTAGGACTAGGATGTTTTCCTACCTTGTGGTATAGCCTCGAGTTACAGAAGTCGACTATTGACTGTACTAAGAACTTATGCCTGTTTGTAGAAGTATTGGTCTTTCATGTTTGTATGATTCTATGAATCTTAGAAGGTGAGATGCAAGCCGGCTAGGATTGATAGAGTTTGGATTACCGGTTGTTAACTGATTCACATGATTACGTGTTGATTAGGGTTTGAGTGTATCAGGGCCATGTTACATGGTAACCTCTGAGCTAGCATACCAGCTTCCCTACCTCTTGTTATATTTTATTATCGGATTCACATGATAGCTTTCATATGATAGGTTATATGTTAGTTAATTGTTTCATAACATGAAAAGCATATCATATATGTTAAGGTTTTGTATTTTCCATATACATTGCTTTTATGTTATTCATGTTTATTAAACTCGACATTTCGTGGCTGGGAGAACTCGGAGTTACTCCCCACTGACTGTGGCTTCCGTGTTTATATTTAATGCGGTCGAACAGGTGGTGATGCATATTTGGGGTACATGGACGAGCTAGCGAGCGAAGTATTTACCTTGGACCTATATTCGGTTCATAGTTGTATATTATTGTATACACTTTTATTTCCGTATTTATACGGGAGATATGTCTCCCGTCTTGTATATTTCTTTTGTAGAATATTATTTTCGTTTTGTAATGACCTTTTTATTTTATGACACCTTCGTTTTGTACTATCTTATTTCTTTTATGTATTTAAATAATTTTTTTTTCTTTCCGCAAATTTGAGGGTGTCACAGATTGTTAGTGCCAATGGGCCGAATAGGATAGTGTATAAAGCCAAAATGGGCCGAATGGATTAGTAGTTTAAGACAAACAAAGTAGGATAAGAAAATCTAGGCAAGTTGGGTTGGCGAATGATGTTGGGGTCAATGTAGTCGGGTCGGGTACGGTACTCAAGTGTAGAAAGGCGATCAAGGAACGTCGACACATGATTAGCTTCGGCGGTGAGGCATACATCGAAGTTCCGAACCTTCAAAGAGAGAGCCTCCGTCGCATCATGAATAATGTGCATACCTTCACGCATTTCCGAACCACTCTTCACCAACGCACCTCCTTGGCTAACCAAGAATTGCATCCGATCCCGTTGCCTAAACATCTCTTGTCGAATATCGACAACATTCCTCTCAAGCTTGGCTAGGCAATCATCAACTCCCGTCATCCAACTCCGCAACTCACCACTCACACCCGACCTTCCAAGGTCACGGGTGGAGCGAGAGTTCCCTAATGCTATGGTTTTGACAACTTTGTGAACAACCTCATCAATCTTCTTATCTTGCGCATAAAGGCGCTCCATTACTTTTCCCATAAACACATCCAATTTCGATTCAAGCCTCTTTTGTCATAAACATTAATTCCGGACAACAAGCCTCCAATTTCATAAATTTCAAAAACGTATCACACATATCATCCTTTAAGGTAACACCATAACTAACCGAATCAACAACCCCTTTCGACTCAAGAACCCGAGATATCCACATCCCATATGGTAAGTCAAGGGTCGAATAAATTTTATCTTCGGTTACCGAAAAAGCAGTTTGAGGAATTCTAGAAAACACAAGGAAAGCAAGATTTACCCGGTTACCTTCCAACCAATATTTCACCACCAACATTTCATATTAAGCAATTTTATCCCGTCCACCTCTACGCGGGACCACCGTATTCCACAGAAAATTCAACAAAAACTTTAATTTTGGGGACATTCCCCGCCAACACACAACTAGATAAAGTAGCCCCATCATCAAAATACCGCTTCACCTCCAACTTAGCTGGGTCCGACAGTTCGTCCCATGACGTACTCGGGTCAGTATTGATTCCATCATCGGGAACCAAAAAACAGAGTACAAAAATCGTCCATGGTGACGGAAACTGGTCGACCATTAACTACGGCATGCAAAACTGCAGAAGTTCAAGAAACAGAAGCATAAAACTGAATTACCTCGATTGGATAAATCGGACCCGAAAACCGTGACACGCTTTCCCACTCTTGAAAATTCAAAAAGTAGTTAAAAAATCCCAAAGCTTCATATTTTTTACACCATGCCTTCGGAAAACTACGACCTCCATGAATACCGTATTTAGCAACCCGGTTAACTAACTTTCGTTCATCTTTTGTTAAACGAAGCTTGTCAAGGCCGGATGCCGTTTCTTGAGGTGAGAAATCCCGAAACAGAGTGCGAGTGGTAGCCTCGATTTCCGTGTTGTCGTTGTTCTTTGTAGCTTCATCTTGTACCCTATTCTTCCCACTACAAGGATATCTCGGCAAACTGACGACTTTTCTGACGGAAAAATTAATCCGTCAGACATTTTGGGAAACTGACGGAATTGTGACGGATTACTAACGAAACTTACGTCCTGACGGAAATTCCGTCAGTACCCGTCAGTGAAAAATGGCGCGTTCACTGAAGTCAATGGCGGTAAAATTTAGTGACGGAATTTCCGTCACTAAAATCAACTCCTGACGGAAATTCCGTCAGGAAAGTCAAATTATGTTTGACTTTCCTGACGGAATTTCCGTCAGGAGCTATTGTGACATATCATTAAATGAGTCCCTATCCAAGTAAATCCTAACGGAATTTCCTGTTGGAGTAAATGTCCTCAACAATAGTGCGATCACATAATTAAATCTAGATAATAAGAATACAAAGGGATGATGAATATTATAGTCAACTGGTCAACATAAATCGGTAATGATTGGCTCAATTGAGTTTGACGTTACTGTCGTATGACGGTGGTGATCAGTTGATCCCTTGAGGTCACACCTAAAGGACAATCCGCGAATCATGTAAATTAATTAATTGTATAGCGATACAAATTACTTAATCCCTTAAATTGAACCAAGTTTATATTGTAAGTAAGAATTATATCTTATTGTAATATGATTAAATAAGATTCATTTTGGTAATTTAATTGTTATATTACTAAGAATGCATTATGTTTATGAAACATTTGAGATAAGTGAAATTGGTCGATTATAATTACAAAATGTTGTAGATTATATTAACCAAATATGAGATGACCCATTTTATTTACATGTAATTATTAAATGTGACTTAAAATGTTAAGTTTAATTTATTTGTTATGAAATTGCATTTAAATTAGTTAAATGTACATTTATAAGCCTAATTACATGTTACATGTGACATGTCACATATGTGACAAATGACAAATTGCAAAAATAAAATGGACACCCATTTTAAGTGGGGTGCACCGGTTTTGATAGTGTAAAAGGAGGGTGATTATTTTGTATAATATTCTAATTAGGAATTAGACATAATCATGCACAAAACCTATTACCAACACTCAACCTTTCTTGTTAAGAACAATTGAAAGGGACAACACCCACCCATGTGGAGTTGGGGTGGCCGGTCATAGCAACAACAATAAGAAGGATTATTTCTTTCTTATTTAAACATACAATCTCATTTCATTTTGCATGCAATCTCCACTTCTCTCTAAAATCACTTTCTTACTCTAAAACTCAAGAAGTTTTCACATAATTTAGAGTTCATATTCTAATAAGATTACTAGTGTAGTAATAGAGTTATTAGATTTATTTTAAAGGGTTACTACTAATAATACTAGTGTAGTATTTTAGTAGAGATAAAAGGTTGTCTTGGGTGCTACTAATAGGAGTGTTCTTATACTAAGAACTTGGAATTCATCCTCATATTCATAGCTCAAGAACAATATTTGAAAAGAGTTCAAATATTGTGCCCATATTTCATATATATATTGAATGTAAGGAACAATTTCTTCTTTCTTCTTTATATTTTGTTATGCATGCATAAGATCTAATTAGTTAAAGAGTTAAATATTTATATTTTGATATTAGAAATGTCTAATATTGAGTTTAAGAAACTTACAAGCGGTATCAGTGTTGGAGCCAGTGTCCTCCACAGTTAGTGCAATAACATAAATAAATCCCTGTAGGTTCACAAGGTATACTTTTTATAATAATCAGTTGATTAACGTTTATCAATAACGGTTGGCTTGCTAGATAAGTTTGACGTTATTGTCATACAGATGCCGGTGATCAACTGGTCCCTAAAAGTCACACCTATAGGATGTGTTTGAGAGATGCGATTATTTGAGAAAATAATCATATTGATGCCCTATTATATGACTAAAAGGTTAGTCAGTGTATTTGACTAAAAGGTTAGTCAATGTGATGATGAGACGATTATTTAATAATGATTAAATAAAGTTAGCTGAGACGAATTAACTGTAATTCGTAAATTGAATATAAAAAGTTATATTTAATTGTTGTATATAATGTAAGCTAATTAAACATAAACCGTTATAATTAATTGGCAAATTATAAATATACGGATATTTATAATTAATGATGTATTATAATGTCGGTCCATGTAAAACGACGATTATAATATATTACATTATATTGGAAGCTGAAATGACCAAAAACGAAAGTATCCAGATACACTCGGTTTTTAGTCAATGGGTAGTTATTTTGAGAAGGCAAAAATCTCCCCATATAAAGACCTAATGAGCCGTGAGAATAAGCAATTAGAGGAGAAAAATTCAAATTTTTCCTAACCCTAATTGATTCATTGTCTGCCTCTCCATCATTCACACATCTCACAAAAGGACAAAAGTTAACAGTAACTTTTGACAAAACACAAAAACAAAAGGTTAAAAGTAACTTTTTGTTCTCTTTCTAGCAAAGGAGAAGGGCATATCTCATAAAATCTTGGGTGCAACGATTAGGAGAATATCTACCTTGATATCTCTGCTCTTTACGCCAATTGCTAGGACCGGAGGTTGATTTCTAAGTCTCTATTCCTTTTGTTGTTTTCGTTTATGACTCGATAATCAAATTATTACTTTTCGTTATAATCCTATAATAATTGTATTGTGGTAATACCGATTTCCCACAAGTGGTATCAGAGCATAGGCCACGAAATTGTTTTAATTTTAATTTCATAAACAGAAACCGTTTTACGCTGTGTATTTTGTCTCGATCGAGTTCTTGTGTTTGCTCGATCGAGAAGTTTTTGGGAGCTATTTGTCTCGATCGAGTTCTTGAGTTTGCTCGATCGAGAAGTTTTGTTTTCTCAAATGCTTTGGTCGATCGAGTAGCTTGTTCGCTCGATCGAGGACTTTAGTGTCTCTGTAACAACCCGAAAAATGTCAATTTTTCTAGTAAAAATATTTACTAACACTTTTCAGTAGAACTTAAGTTTTTAAAATAGGAATTTTTGTTCGGAGTCTTATTTTGAAATTCCGCGTTCGTATTTGGAATTTCTGAGAGATTTCATGAAAAGAACGTTTTTAGTCATCTTTGACTTTTCTTGACTTTTAAGTCGTCTTTGACTTTTCCCTGACTTTTTAAAGTCGTCATTGACTTTTTCTTGACTTTTAAGTCGTCCTAAACTTTTCTTGACTTTTAAGTCATCTTCGACTTTTCTCGACTTTTCAGTCAACTTTGACTTCCGTTGACTTTTTCCCGACTCGCCTCATAAGTTTGAAGACCGAAATTTTATTTAAAAAAATAATATTTTTTGATTTATTTTTATTTAGATTTATTAAGATTTATCATAATTTAATATAATTATTTTGAATTTATTCGGAATTTAAAGAATAACGTTTACGGTTTTAAACGAACGTCATTTAACTATTCCCGACTCATCGTAAAGCGCGAAACAAAATCGAAACTCGACTTTGGCATGAGTCACACGCGCGGGTCATCGCTTTCCACTCACAATTAGATATTTTATTTATTTTGATTAAACTAATCAAAATATCTAGATATTTATTAACTTTATCGATCAGTTAACGAAAATTACGCAAAACGCTCGAAATCAGACCCGGAAGTCACCATACCACACGGCTCCTTTTCCCCTCTAATAGCCTTGATATTTTCATTACTTTTGATACAATAATCATAATATCTAGATATTTGTTATAATTAACTTTATCGTTAATTATATTTAATCGTTTACCGTAAAATAATTATTAAACGCGAGTCAATTACGTAACAACAATTTCAAAACTCGACGTCCTTAATTGCCTATAAACACACGGCACACACCACACCATCATTACTCACAAACAACTTTTCGTTTTACAACAAATCAAATTAAGATCAAAACATCACTTTATTTGATCGTTCTTCGTGTTCTTCGTCGTTCATCATTTGTTCTTCATCGTTCTTGAGCAAAACCTCCATAAAATCTTCATTTCTTAATTAAATCCATCCTAATTTATATTTCTAGACTCGCCTCTTCGCTCCTCATCTTCCCGTACGGTTTTATTTCAATTCCGTCAAAATCGTTTTCAAGACTTTAATTATGGAAAATCATATTTTAAGTTCTAATAATGTTTTCTTGTCATTTCTTATAGGGGAAGATTTTGAAGACGAGTTTGGTGACTCGTATATCTTAGGAGAAGACTAGAAGACGGGGTTCTTAGTTCTTAGTTCTTATTATTGTGGTGCTACTTGATTTTAGCTAGCTAAGGTAACGATTCCGAGTTACTCGACGGATAAATGTTACATAGCTTTGGTTTTTCTTTAGTTTTGGTTCATCTTTAGTTTTTGTTCATATTATTATGATTTTATGATTTTTAGTTAGTAACATGTTAAGTTGTTTATTATGTTGTAGGATTTATGAATATGTTGGTTGTTCTTGATGAATTTGGATGATTATTCATAATCATGATTGTTGTATGTTGGATGGTTAAATTGATTGTTTAAAAATGGATGTTGTTAATTAAAAACATGTTAGAATTAATTTGGAATTTAGGGTGGTTGTTGTGGTGGTGGCCGGAATTTGTGGTGGTGGCCGGAATTGGGGGTGGTGGTGAACCGGACCAACCCAGCCGGTCCAGGCCGGTTCAGACCCGGTCTGGGCTGGTCCATGGTGGGTCCGGGTTTTGGTCTTTGGGTTGTGTCGATGTTTGATTGTTATGTGGTTGTTTTGACGGGTTTTAATTAAGTTAAGCATGCGGGAAATAATTAAGAAACGGTTTTTGTAAAAGTATAAAATCTGCCAAAACAGCCCATTTAGGCCCGTGGGGCCCAGTTCAGGCCATGTGGGGTCCGGCCCAACTCAGCCCGTGGGTCCCACTTTGGGACTTGTGACGGTTTTTGAGTTATCGTCATTTTTATCGCGTTTTGTAATAATTAGCAAGCGAGAAATATTAATAAGTAAAATATTTATTTAAAAAGATTCTCATTGAATTATTATTTCTCACATGTTAGGAATTATAAGACGAGATCGTAGTTTAAATTTATATTCTTTAAGTCAAACGGGTTTTGGGATGTTGTAATATTTCACATGTTAGAAGTTTTTAAGAAAATAACATGTATTGAATATGTTGATTTTTATGATTAAGTCTATGTGAAAAAGACTCTGTTTCTAGCCGGTTTGACCAAACGGGTTTGGTCAAACTAAGATCTAGTCAGCCCCGTTTTGACTGATGACCCGTCGCGGGACTCGGGTCGGGGATTTGTCTTCAAGTAAGTTTTATTTAATTATTGAACTAGCCTTAGTAGATATGAGGCGATATGATATTTGAATATGATTTATATGTAATTAGTCACATGATAGGATGTTTTTCCCGTGACTGTTTAATTATATGGTTGGTGTCGTGTTGACTAAGTACCCAAAGAGAATTATGAGTATATGGCGTCTTGACCATTCTAATTCTAAATGAGTAGCTTGGACCATGACATTGATAGGCCTTACTATCTTTAACGAGTATATGTTCACTTGTTGATAGCTTTTGTGTCTCGGCTTGGTGGGTTTATATCCAAGTCGGGGCATGGCTGCCTGATCCGTTTTGGGACTGGAGCCAGCTTAAGTACTAGCCATCTCTGCTTATGGGGTCGCCTAGTAGAGTTTCTCATGTACGGTTATGTCATGGGACGGGGAATGGAATAGCTGTTGTCGCTAGGTCTGATCAGTCTAGGACTAGGATGTTTTCCTACCTTGTGGTATAGCCTCGAGTTACAATCGACTATGGGCCGTGCTAGGAACTTATGCCTGTTTGTAGACGTATTGGTCTTTCATGTTTGTATGATTCTATGAGTTCTAGAAGGTAAGATGCAAGCCGGCTAGGATTGATAGAGTTTGGATTACCGATTGTTAACTGATTCACATGATTACGTGTTGATTAGGGTTTGAGTGTATCATGGCCACGTTACAGGGTAACCTCTGAGCTAGCATACCAGCTTCCCTACCTCTTGTTATATTTTATTATCGGTCTCACATGATAGCATTCACATGCTAGGTTATTTGTTAGTTATCTGTTTCATAACATGAAAAGCATATCGTATATGTTTAAGTTTTGTATTTTCCATATGCATTGCTTTTATGTTATTCATGTTTCATTAAACTCGACATATCGTGGCTGGGAGGGCTCGGAGTTACTCCCCACTGACTGTGGCTTCCGTGTTTATATTTAATGCGGTCGAACAGGTGGTGAATGCATATTTGGGGTACATTGACGAGCTAGCGAGCGAAGTATTTACCTTGGACCTATATTCGGTTCATAGTTTGTATATTATTTTACACTTGTTTATTTCCGTATTTATACGGGAGATATGTCTCCCGTTCTTGTATATTTCTTTTGTAGAATATTATTTCCGTATTGTAATGACCCTTTTATTTTATGACACCTTCGTATATGTTTTATTATCTTCTATGTATTTAAATTATTTTTTTTCTTTCCGCAAATTTGAGGGTGTCACAGTCTCGATCGAGTGATGTTTATACTCGATCGAGGTCCCTGTTTGTCGACTAGGAAGAATTAGTCGATCGAGTAAACAGTATACTCGATCGACACGCTTTCTCTTCGATCGAGAGAATTAATTGTTTAATTTCTTCTCGATCGAGTTCTTTACAGAATCGTATTTCCTTTTGTATTCGTTTTCATTTAGATTTGTTTTGTTATTTTAATCTGTTAAAATAATATACAATAGATTTGTAGATGTTTTAATTTAATAAAGTTTAGATTAAAATGAAAATGGAAATGATGTTGGATGAGTTTATCATTTGAAAGGATATTAATTTTTCCCTATTATGTCGATAAGGACCATTTTTGCCGAATAAAAAAATTTTCTGCCGTAATTTTTTTACTGTTTTTCTGCCGTATTCAAAGTTTTTTGGGCCTTTAATTGTACATCATTCGGATTGTGTATAATTAATGTGAAACGGTTCACATATGCTAAATATCTTACATTTTAAAGAATTTTGAAATGTTTTAGAATGGTTCATTTTATCAGTAAAATGAATCGAGATTGTAATTAATGTGGTAATTACAGAATCACTACATAATTATAATTTATGTTAAAAGGGTGGTTTGGATAATAAAACAGCGTTATAAATGTATTATGTATTGCATGTTTTATTTTAGTTGGTGCTTTTATAAGATGTTTTGGATTGTTTGAATGAATTTTTAACGTATTTTTACAATCAGTTGTAACTTAGTGTGGCCTTAGTAGATTGTGTTACCGTAATGATGGTAACATAGTCTTGGATGTATTTTGAGATCTCGAATCTCCATTATTTTTAGTTTTGGGTTTTGAAATTAGTATGTAATAAATAGGATCACAATGTAATTTTATTTGTTGTAATTTCAAAGAAGACTAAAGATGGAGATTGACACTCACTCCCGCTACATGGACCAAGAAGGGTGATCAAGTCAAGCTTCGAGGGTCCAATCAGTTGGATTCCAAGTTGTATATTATTCTTTTTGGTAGGATATGCCACACTAGGACATGTTTTTCCTTTTACGTTTTTCATTCTCGTTTACTTTCCATCACATGATAGATAATTGCATCATATTCCGCCTAAACCAAACCACCTAAACTAATAATGCATGAAAATGATTCATTCAGTTTGAATATTTTAATCATGGACATACAGATGTCACTCGCTCTTAGGGCCATCACCTTAGTTAAATCATTCTCGAGTTGCTAGACATTCGTTCACTTAAAATGAATTTAAGTTAAGATGATGAGACCTTCCCCTATACATAAAATTGAGACTAGTCTTTATAGGGAAAACTACTATGAGCCCCTTCTTCGTCGGAAGTCATAATATGACCCCTTCTACGTTGGGTAAGTAGTGAGTGTTGACCTATTTTATCTCAGCATTATAGTACGAGTAATATCTCGTGATTATGATGGACTAAAGATAGAATTTACAGAAATTTATCGACCAGGAATTTTAAAAGTAGAATTAGCCAAGAGGTTGGCTTATCAATTTACAGAAATTGAGTTTTGGGATCATTTATATAATTCTTGAGGGAGGTCAATTGTATAAATCCACGAGTCATCGCATTAAACAGTTTTTCACTTGAGTCAAAATTAAAACGATAAAACTTATCATATTTATTTTCTTTTCACAGTTTTCGAATTCGTTATATACAGATATAACTGCTAAATAACAAAACGGCTGGCCATACTGATGACCCAATGCCAAGTGCCACGCTCGTACGTGAGTCCTGGCTTAAGCTTTTCATGGACACTAGAATCAGTCACGCGACTGAAATAACGGGTCCAAGCTTTTTCGAACTTGGAGGCGCATACGGAATGCTGGGCAATTGCTACGTTAAGCTCAAGTACTTGACTGAGCCACTACCGCCCAACCCAAGCCCCAATGCAGGAGCCAATGAATCACTTGCTTATAGTGATTTCATGATGGAGGCGGGTGCGATAAGAACGTACTCATCTTTTCAATGGAATCAAATTTGCAAAGGCGATTCATTGCCCATGGTGCGAATAAGATTTTCACCACGCTCTCTAACGAGTTCTCGAAAGCTCCGAGGATCGTTAGCTATGAGCATACTTGTCGCTTCTTTGAGGCGAAACCCCAGAAGGGCCAAGCGGTTAGCCCACCATGTCTTGACATGAGTGAGAATGTCGAGAACTGGAGGCACTTGGGTTGCAAATCGATGAGAAGATCGTCATAGACCGCGTGTTCCGTTTCCTTCATTTCAACACTCATGGATTGGTGTTTATGCCCGCCGCGCTTTTTCAGGGCAAATTACTATATGAATGATATGAAGAAGAGTCTTCATCATCTCCACTCACTCCTTGTACAGACAGAGAGTGATCTGAAATTGAGTGGGAGTCTGAAACAGGACGTTCTCATGATTGCCAACAAGGGCAAAGGTAAGGGCAAGGCTAAGGCCAACCTAGCTGTAGGGAAGCCGAAATTCAAAAAGCCAGGGCAAGGCAAGAGTGGGCCTGGTGAGACTAGCGGTGGCTCACAAGGCAAGACAAAGAGCGATGAAGGTAACGTGGAGTGCCACCATTGCCACAAGCTTGGGCATTGGAGGAGGAACTGCCCCGTGTACCGTGAGGACATAAAAGCAGGCCGCGTCTCTCCTATTGGTATGTCTTCTTCTTTTATTCATATGATTGAGATCAACCATGCAAGTTTCGGAACTTGGGTACTAGATACTGGTTGTGGTTCTCATCTGTGCAATCATTTGCAGGGCCTAAGAAACATCACAACTCTCGCAAGGGGTGATGTGGACCTGCGAGTGGGGAATGAAGCAAGAGTAGCTGCAGTTTCAGTGGGAACATATGTAATCCAACTCCCGAGTGGATTTGAGTTATTTCTGAATAACTGTTACTATGTACCCAGTTTATCTAAGAACATTATTTCAGTCTCCGTACTTGATAAGGACGGATTTTCGTTTGTAATAAAGGATAATAGTTGTATTTTCTCTTTAAACGAAATGATTTATGGTAAAGCAGTTTCCATAAATGGGATTTATGTTTTAGATCAAACCACAGATATAATGCATGTGAGTAGTAAGAAAGCAAAGGTTGGTGACAAAGATCAAACCTATTTATGGCATTGCCGTATGGAACACATAAATGAAAAACGCGTGAAGAAGCTCATTGATAATGGGACTATCTCCCCATTTGACTATGAATCTTTTGGCACGTGTGAATCATGTCTCATAGGCAAAATGACTCGAATTTCCTTCAAAGGTGTTGGAATACGCGCTGCTGACCTATTAGACTCATACATACTGATGTGTGTGGACCTATGGGCTCAATCAACCTAGAGTGGCTATAGATATTTTATCACTTTCAGGACGCTTTGAGTAGATATGGATGTCCACTTAATGAAGCATAAAAGTGAGATCCTTTGACGTTCAAGGGAATCCAGAACTAAGGTTGAAAAACCACTGGATAGAAGAATTAAAGCACTACGTTCGATCGATGGTGGGCGATATCTTTCGACTGAGTTTTTGATCAACACTCAAGGACATGTGGTGTAGTACTACAGTTAACTCCACCTGGAACACCACAATTGAATGGTGTGTCCGAACGGAGAAATCGAACATTGCTTGATATGGTTCGATCCATGATGAGTCACACGGTTGTACTTGACTCATTGTGGGGTTATGCTCTTTTGTCAGCTGCTTTAATACTTAACCGAAGTCCGTCTAAAGCTGTAGACAAGACTCCATATGAATTATTGAAGGGAACGGTCCCTAACTTGTCCTTTATTCGGGTTTGGGGCTGTGAGGCTTATGTCAAGTGGAGACCTGACGATAAGCACGGCCCACGATCGGTCAAGACATACTTTATTGGTTATCCAAAAGGGATGTTTGGTCATTACTTTTACTCGCCTACCGAACATCGAGTTTTGGTTGCGGCTAGTGCGACGTTCTTAGAGAAAGAATT
>JAIUZE010073988.1:0-18221 GCA_022085475.1 Heliosperma pusillum
TTACCGTGATAGATGTCGTCATTGTGTCGTTATGTTTGGATGGATGATTACATGAATGATTATATGATTGATCATTGAATGATTTGGCATGGTTTGTTTGTCGAGTCTCCATCTTATCAAACTTATACCGCTAACGGTGAGATGTAAGCCCTAGTGAGCGTATTCGGTTGCCTAAGAGTGTCTTCCACGAGTCTATCTATAGCATGATGGTTACGGATTGTACTTCATATGCTCTTATCATTATATATTGAATTGCCTAATCGATTCTATCGTATTCATATGGATATCTATATATGCATGCTCTACTTTTGTAGTCCTTTTATGTACGTTTAATGTGATATGGCTGGGAGAACTCGGAGTTACTCCCCACTGACTGTGGCGTTCATGTTTTTCATGAATGAACAGGTTGCTTGCTTGGATGCCTTTTTGGATATGATGTTTTGGGGTTCGGGTGTGAGCTAGAGGGCGTAGTCCCTAGAAGTTTCACCTCTAGACGATATTAGCTAGTTTTGTTAAACACTTGTTCTTTGCTAACATTTTAAGAGACCCCGTCTCTTTGATGTATTTCCGTATTTAGTTTGTAATGTTTTGACACTCCTCGTTTTATTTCACTTGCATGTATAAAAGTTTTTAAAACTACCTATTTCCGCTATATCATTCACATGCTTGTATGTTTTATATTTCCGCATTCACGAGGGTTGTCACAGTTGGTATCAGAGCTTTATCGCTCCCGACGCACACACGTGAACCCTAAACTTAAACTACTTGACCTTGAAATAATAAATGAGAGTTGGGTAGAAGTTAAGGATTTTAATTGGTAGTCTATTTGTTTATGCTAATTGATAGGAGTAACTTAATTTGTTTTTGTTTCTTATGAAGATGGTTGGACCTCGTGTAGAAGAGAACGTTGTTAGTGCCAACCAAGTCCCTCCTCATAGAGAAGACAATTGCCAAGGAGGCTATGCTTGGGTGGCTAGCCAAATTGGTAGGAGCAATATTACGCCTTATGGTTGTGAGTCGGACCCTACCGAGCTCTCGGAATGGTTTCGAGAGATGGAGAACCAATTCGACTATTACCAAGTCCTTGAAGAGGACAAGGTAAGGATTGCTCAGTTCTTCCTGGTAAGGGAGGCAGACTACTGGTGGTCTATTTCCAATCCTACCGCTATCCTTGAAATCAATTTCGAGTGGGAATGTTTCAAGTCTCTTGTTGAGGACCGATTTTACCCCATGAAGCTCAAGCAGCAAAGACTCAGAGAATTCATCGATTTCAAGCAAGGTGATTTGTTGACCCAAGACTTCACCACCCAATTCAACCAGCTTGCTCGCTTTGCGCCAGGACTCATCAAGGATGATGAAGATCGAGCTTTTTACTATCGTAATAAGCTTAGTGCTTTGCTCCAAAGCAAAGTAAGGAGGAGCTCTACATCTTTCGGAGAATTGTATGGCGATGCCCTTAGGGCCGAGGACTCCATGAAGGCCTTTAGTGATGGGGCGAAGATGAAGAGTCCATCTCCTTTTTCCTCTTTCAATCCAAGGTCAAACTTCCATGACAAAAGACCTTTCTCTCCCTCTTCCTCTAATGCCTATGCTAACCAGAGACGTTTCAATGCTCCCCCTCAAGCTCAAGCTCGAAGTCGATTTTGTGACGGTTGTAGGAAACCCTTTCACCCGGGAGTAGGATGCTATGATAGGCCCCTCTTTTGCTTTTTCTGCAAGAAGCCTGGACATCTCATTCGTGAATGTCCCAATCGTCAGATTTCCGCAACCGGTGCCAAAGCTAAAGGATCCAGCTATGTACTCAGGCGAGCCAAAGCCGTTGCTTCCCCGGAGATCGTGTCTGGTAGTTTCACTTCCTTAAATCAACCTCGTTTTCCTTTTTCGCCCTTATCTTTTAATTCCTTCTTATCATAGTCCTTAATGAAGCTTCCTAATGTTCCTTTTATCATGTTCTTTTATCCCTACTCTTTTGAGAGATAGTTTCCTTATTAGCTATCGTAAGGTTTAGTAGATGTGTTTTGATGGAATTTAGAATATGATACCTAACCGTCCTATTGAGCTAGTTTCATGTTTAGATGATTATGAGGAATTGAGGATAAGTAGGTTGAACCTCTCTTGGTGATTTTAGACTTTGAATCTTGATATTGTAATATCACCTTGAGGATCGAATAAATCGTAATGATAGTTTGTTGTTGTTAAGGATTATAGTGGTTGCTTTAAAGATTACTTGAGAGTTTATTACCCTTATATGTTGGACCCTAGCAAGAATGTTTACTTTATGGAATTTGGACTTGGTGACCAATCTCGAAGAAAATTTTTCATAAGCAAAGACCGATACATTTTGAGTTTTGCCAGGCTAGATGATTTGATTAATTGACGTATCGCCCTGTGTTTGGCAATAGGTATGATTTGGAATTTGTACTCATCCTTTGCTTGAGGAATGGTGTTTTGACTTTTGTGGATGAAAAAGTCCTTGTAAATTTAGGATAATGAGTTTGAAGTAAATTGGATTAAAGGATTTCATGGTAAGTCCTTTACTTGGTGGTTGTTAGCGATCATGTTTGCATAGATAAATATTTGGTTGATAGTTTCTAGTAAGAGTTTTAATGGAGCTAAGAAGATTAGAGTGCGTAGTGAAATTTTTATGTGGGTTGTTAGTTGTGGAGTCTACCGTACCGATGGAGTTTAGAAGATTCAAATTGAATTTGAATAATTGGGAGTTGTTACTCGAAGTGTCATGTTTATGAAATATTTTGGTAGGAATCTGATGATTGAAAATGTTGAGGATATGTTGCACTCTCTTGAGGACTAGATTACTCGTGGAGTTAGTGATGTCGAGTTGCAATCGACATTTGAATTGTCATAAATGGAAGATAGTATTGTGGTTCGTTCCTCTCTTTTCCCTCAAATTAATCCTTACTCAATCCGCTACTTTTCATTCCTTTCCCTTTTTAGTCCATTTTAATCGTTTGGACGTACCTCTTTGTATCACGAATTGTGATTTTGATGTTCGAGTCGCTCTACGTTCGTGTAATGTCTTGTTATTTGATTTTATCTTTGATAAAACTTCCAAATTTCCATATTATATTTCTAATTTAACGTTTCAAAGAAGTTTAAAGATGGTTTGTGTACCCTCTTTTTGGAGAAAATGGATTTCTTTTGCTTTTATATTTGGATTTTGCGTTTGGTTGGATGTTTGCACTTGTTATTGGAGACGTCTGATAACTAGTCATGCACTTACTAACGTTGTTTTGAATATCGACTTCACTATTTCAACTTTAATTTGATATGGATAATTTGAGTTCTCGTTCGCGACGGGCACTCTTGAGATCCGTAAGTAAAGTTTCACACTTATGAAAAATTTCCTTAAACCGTTTTCGAGAAGAACCTCGTTTCATAAATGTTTCTCTTATAAAGGTTTTAGTGTTAATTTTGAAAACCGATTCTGGTCCTTGATACGTTTATTTTCTACTCTCAAGTTTCGAGGGCGAAACTTTTTAAAAAGGTGGGGTGATTGTAACACCCGGAAATGTACCCTATTTTTCTAGTAGAAATATTTTACGAAATCTTTTCAGTAATTTTAAGTTTTAATTTGGAATTTTATGTTTCGAGTCGAATTTAGAATTTCCGAGTTCGTATTTGGAATTTCCGCGAGATTCCATGAAAATCCCGTCTTAAGACGAGTTTGACTTTTCTTGACTTTTGAGTCGAGTTTGACTTTTCTTGACTTTTGAGTCGAGTTTGACTTTCCTTGACTTTGGAAACCGTCTTTGACTTTTTCCTTCATAACTCACACAACTCCCTCCTTAACCTAATATTCATTCACTCATAATCAAACACAACTTTCCTTCCTCTCTAAGAAATCTCAACTTTGCCTCTTTGATATCGATCTTAGAATTGTCGTAACTTCTTCGTTACTTGATAGAATTTACGTAAGTTCGTCTCATTCTTCTCCCCTTACCTTCCTCTATCCGTTTTGATATTAAAATCATCGTCTTTCTCGCTTTTCAATCTTTCCGTCTTTCTCAAGATGAACTTTATTCATCTTTTTACGATCTATTTGTAGGTGGTGACCTCCAAGATCCCGACAAAGACTATTTCCTTATAGAAGAGGAGCTTGACGATTAGTAGAGACGCTAAAAGGTAACGGTGAAGGGTTACTCGCTATCATTTACGTGTTTTACATGTTTACATGCTAGAAATCGTATTTAGAATACGATTAGGAAGATTAGAAACCATGCTATGATTAGTAAATGATGTTATATGATGAATATTGATGAATTATATTGATTTTTGATGATTATTAGAAGTATAATAGAGATTTGAAATGATTTGGTTAAGTATTGGAAGCTCACGGATGAAGGGGTGTTCCCAGCCGGTCTGACCACCGGCTGAGAACACTTCAGTAACATCCTTTGGAAACTTGGATTTTTGCATGAAGAGGTGCTCCAGGCCGGCCCACCG
The DNA here is from genome assembly GCA_022085475.1 of Heliosperma pusillum. NCBI lineage: Eukaryota > Viridiplantae > Streptophyta > Magnoliopsida > Caryophyllales > Caryophyllaceae > Heliosperma > Heliosperma pusillum. Next base: position 4,465 of record JAIUZE010073988.1, read on the forward strand.
GCCACCGGTCCACCCACCGGCCTGGAACACATCAGTATTGATGTTATGATTTTGGTGTTGTGTTCTGTGCCGGCCCACCGGCCGCCGGTCACCTGACCGGCCTAGACCACGTTTCTCTGTTTTATGTGATTTTTGGATTTTGCCCGTGTTCTGAGCCGGCCCACCGGCCACCGGTCACTTGCCCGGCCTGCAACACGGCTGTGTTGTTTTCTTTTGACTTCTAAAACTCGTAATTTATAATAGTTCGCATGATCCGTTTATCGTATAATTTTACATAACGACTTATAATATTCATGTTTTGGATATATGATATTCTATTCGCTTGTATCACATGTTTCGTGACGGTTTTCGATATATCCCTCTTTCGAGTCGGTTTTACATATGTTATGAATTGAGCACTAATGATTATGTGCTTTGAACTCTCATTTCCCGGCTACACCTTATACTCGTTAGACTGGAATGTCGGAGCGATGGGGTGTATCCTTGATGCTTGTATGCATAATTTAGTGGGGATATGACGACGTTGTTAGGAGGTGAACGCAATGCGTTGATCGACCCGGCCGTCAAATGTTGTATACTTGCGAGGTGGTGTTATTGCATGTAGCGTACTAGCTTGACTTTTGACTATAGATCTCTTTCCGCCTCTTTCGTGAAGGTTGACCGAATTTGGGGTACTCGGCGTCTATGATTGACCGAGTCTTGGATGGGGAACGTCTTACCACATGTCGAATCGGAACACGTCTTATTCCGAGAGTCTGGCCAGGTTTAGACTAGGATCGTATTATTATCGTCGTCCTACCGAGAGGATTAGAGTCTTGTGTGTACGAAACGTCTTATCGTACATGATTCCGGGAAACGTCTTATCCCGTGAACTTGATTGTCTAGGTCATGAGTATACGAAACGTCTTATCGTATACGGTTCCGGAAAATGTCTTATTCCGTGAGCTTCCATTGGCTTGTCTTGCTATTGTACAAGATGTTAGTGCGTTTCATTTACCGTGAGAGATGTCGTCATTGTGTCGTTATGTTTGGATGAATGATTACATGAATGATTATATGATTGATCATTGAATGATTTGGCATGGTTTGTTTGTCGAGTCTCCATCTTATCAAACTTATACCGCTAACGGTGAGATGTAAGCCCTAGTGAGCGTATTCGGTTGCCTAAGAGTGTCTTCCCCGAGTCTTTGAATAACATGATGAATTCGGATTTGTGCCTCTTATGCTCTTATCATTATCTATAGAATTGCCTATCTATTCTTATCGTATCTCATATGTATATCTATATATGCATGCTCTACTTTTGTATTTCCTTTTATGTACGTTTAATGTGATATGGCTGGGAGAACTCGGAGTTACTCCCCACTGACTGTGGCGTTCATGTTTTTCATGAATGAACAGGTTGCTTGCTTGGATGCCTTTTTGGATATGATGTTTTGGGGTTCGGGTGTGAGCTAGAGGGCGTAGTCCCTAGAAGTTTCACCTCTAGACGATATTAGCTAGTTTTGTTAAACACTTGTTCTTTGCTAACATTTTAAGAGACCCCGTCTCTTTGATGTATTTCCGTATTTAGTTTGTAATGTTTTGACACTCCTCGTTTTATTTCACTTGCATGTATAAAAGTTTTTTTAAAACTACCTATTTCTGCTATATCATTCACATGCTTGTATGTTTTATATTTCCGCATTCGCGAGGGATGTCACATTGGAGGTTGTTTTATGGAGGATCATCTATCAATTTCCTGCTCAAGAACAATAACAAGGAGTTCTTATTGTGCCCATATTGAACCGAAAATTCCCAATGTAAGGATGTTTTCGTCTTATCTTTTCTTTTATGCTTTTATATTTGCATGCATGATAACTAGATCCAAAATCATTAAGTTAATGTAATTTAATGAACTAATTAGAGGAGTCTAATTAGAGGTCTAGGACTTTCACCATGTGATCACCTTCATAAAATAAACCTAGCTCTTACCGTGGAGGAAGCTATGGTGGTGGAGGCAATCACCAAGGTGGGGCTAGGACCCACAAGGGACGTCGTTCAATCAAGGGAGTTATAACCGTTTTAATTCTTTCAATCGTCCAAGTCAAAGTGGGTGTAAGGAGGCTGGAGGCAAGTGCTTTCGCTAGCACGATCCAAGGTTGGCCAAAGCAAAGCGGAAAGGTTTTTATGATGAACAAGGATGAATCGTTGGAGGATGCTCAACTTATCATAGGTACATTTCTTCTTAATAGTCATACTATATTTGTATTATTTGACTTGGGTGCCTCACATTCCTTTGTGGCAAAAGAGCCCGACCCTTGGATTGGGGAAGGGTGAACCTATTTGTGGTGAGATATTTATTCGGTTAGGTGAGTCTTTAACTTGTGGGAAGGTGTACAGAAATGTGTCTTTGATAATAGGCGGTGTGGATTTTCCCATTAACTTGTCGGAATTCCCTTGAATTGTTTTTTATGAGTCATAATTATATACATGTTTATGCCTCATGTTAGTCACTTTTATGACGGTTTTGTGCTTAATTATATGATTAGATGCCGTTATATGTTAGAATGTTAATCCCGCTTTTCTGTGCTATTGTGTAGATTCGGATACATTGGATCCCTTGCAAAGAGAAATGGACTTGAAATTTGAAGAATTTATATTTGCCATGGATATCATGAAAGAAAGAAGAAGGAAAGTCAAAGAAATTAGTTCGAAAAACAAAACAAATGTTAAATGAGAAGAGAAATTGGTTGCTTACACAAGTGTCGAATTAAATTTAGAAAATATATTAGGTTTTAAAAATTTTATAAAGGTGATTCATATGGCAAAATAAATCTCTTTCTCTTAGCTTTCCAATGATAGGTCACACGTCGAATTCCAATAACTAACGAAGAAATGATAGCTTTTCGAAACTCTGTGCGTAGAGCGAGAACCCGACTAATTTATTAATTTCCACTCATGGCTTTGGTACCTATTGACGTTTACTTATAATGTTTTTCAGAATGTATGATTGATTTCACAAGAATATGGAGGATCAAGTCGACAAGTAAAAGTCAATTTCAAAGTTAAAATTGATCACACAATATGAGCACCATGAATTGAAGTTTATTAAACTAACTTGAGTATGTACCGGAGATAATTATAAAGTGCAAAATACAAATATATCACTGTATCAAAATAAAAGATTAGGATAAAATCATCGACGATCTTCTGTATTTGATTTGAATATTCGATCAAAAATAATTTGTTACTATATAAATAAAACATTTTTACTTGTTGAATAAATAATTTTCCTTTTTTAGTAAATACATGCCCACGAAAAAGGACATTTTGCCACTCATCCTTTTATGTATTTACATACCTGTTTTCTAACTTAAAATAGTTTATTATGTATTTACATACCGGTTCTCTAACTTAAAATTGTTTATACATGCCCACAAAAAGGACGACTGTAATTCGTAGGCATTCTATTTTTCCTTCTTGTTACCCATCTATTTGATCCATAAATATTTAATTATGCAAGACGGATATTTCCGTCGAAAGTACCATCTTAAATAGGAATCTATGTTCAACGACATTTTTTGTGGAAGACATAACAACCCATAAATTCCAAAATGGGTAGCAAATTAGCCTATATATGCAAATTAGCAAAATTGGTAGAAAATTAGCAAATTAGCAAAATGGATAGCAAATTAGCAAAATAGGTAACAAATTAGCAAATTGCAAAATTTTCATGAATCAATAATACATGGATTTCTAATGCTAATCACTTGCTATATGAGTATAGGACTGTAGCCTATATAAATATGTCTAAGTGTTAGGCTCATAGTACCAAGCAATTCGAAACTAGCGTTAATATAATTTTCAAATAACGTGAAATATTTAATTGATTATGGAAATGGCTGCCTCTTACTCACTCGACAACTTGAAGCCAACCATTTTCTGGTTCGCTGGTCTCCCTCCCACTCAGGTACGTTGCACGAATTATTAAGGGGGTCTAGCCCAACTTCTTATGTAAAAATCAAACATTAATTGGTCAAAATAACCTCATAAGTATATATAGACCATTAATTCGTTTCAATTATATGTTTATCTTTAATTAAAATACCATGTACAAAAGATTAGATTAAGGTAAATAGATGAACATAACGGAAAGACAATAGTTTTTAGTAGTCATCAGAAAGTCACTGTCCCTATGGTCTATCTATCTAATAGTTCATAGATATTCCCTACGTTTTTTCTTTATTTATCGTGTTATATTATTTCACAATAATTAGGAAAATATTAGAAAAAATTCTATTTATAATTAAATCGAACAAAATGACCTTTGAAAATAGTAACAAATTTTTTTTAAACCAATCAAATAGCTTAAAACTTCATTTTCTCTAATAATTATTGTTTTGGGAAATCTAAAAAGAATGAAATATAATGAAAACCGTAAAAGGACAGATAATGTATTTTTTTTTTCTCATTTCCAAAACGACAAATAACCTGAAGCGAAGGGAATATTACACTCCGTATGTGATATGTTAAAACAGTCTCCATGATTCTATCTAATTTTCTGTACGTACTGTTATCTTTCTAAATATGATTTTAACGTAATTAACATTACTTTACATTTGCAATATACTCTGTTATGAAGATTTTTCATAATGTGTAGCTTAAATCAAATTCTTACACTAACAATTAGTTTAAACATATGCAGATCACGAGTGACGAGGACAATGTTTCAGCCGCTGTGTAAAATGAAATGTTACAAAGTGATTGGCCACAGTTTTTTTTTTTAGCCTTTTAAGTTTAAGTTCAACCTATGTCAGCGCTTATTGATGTATTTCGCCCTTGTAGTGAATTACTCACTGTAACACCCCGTGGTTTTTAAAACATTAAAGGCAAAACCGCAAATGTCACTATGTTGATCCCTGAATAAAAAACATCATTAAGGTAACAAACTAATATAAACTACAATGCTAAGGGTGAATCGTTGTAAGTACAACGCTCGCTAGCTTTCTCGTTATACCCCATGTAACACCAACCTAAAACCTGTTCATTCATGAAACATGAATGCCGCAGGCAGTGAGGGAGTAACTCGGGGTTTTCCCAACCATATCACATCAAAACGCACATAAGCAAGCACATAAGCAAGCACTTAAGCATATATGATCATGAAACATATATTTATCATTCTAGATATGAGAATAACATTACCATAATAACAATATACGAATATAGGAATCATCATTCATCAACATTATGCAATACAAAGACTCGGGGAAGACTCCCATTGGCAACCACATGGATCCTCCTTAGCTTGCATCTCACTATTAATGACCATGTGCTTGAGAAGGTTAGGGACTCCACATACAAACCAACAACAAGCATCCAACAATTCCAAGTATACAATCCAATATGTAATCAAAAATAAGCAAACACACTCTCACGGTAAATGACACGCACTAGCATCTGTACTTTGCAAGGCAAGACGAACTAGTCTACGGGATCAACGTCTCCCTGGACCGTATACGATAAACATTTTGTATACTCAAGACTCTAATCCTCCCGGTAGAACGAGGATAATACAATATGGTCCTAGTCTAAACCTGGCCAGACTTTCGGAATAAACGTGTTCCGATTAGACATGCGATCAACGTTTCGCGTCCAAGACTCGATCCTATGGCTAAACCACAAGGAAGCGAGTACCCCAAATTCGGCTAAACTATACGAAAGAGGCAGAAAGAGTACAAGCACCATCTTCCGGTGAAACCACGCGGAATATTAAAACGAACGTCATTTACTCATACTGACTCCAATTAAGGTGGTTCTAACGACTAAACCGCATATTTTTTTGAGGCTGGCCCATATGTTAACATTATAAAAGCTTTAAGGGTCCTAAGATCCGTCCCGATCGGGACAAAATCCGTCCCGGATAGTACTGGCTTGGCCCGTGGTCTGTCGCGGTCGGGTTGGGGCATGTCTCGTCCTGTATAGCCCTTGTCCCGGTTGGGAAGACTCTAGGGACGGGCATGTGATGAATTGTTTGAAGCGGGTTTTGTTCCTTAACTCGTTCCAACCAATTAATGCACAAGGAGAAAGTAACTAAGCACCCATTTCAACATGTTTAGACACATCCAATTCAAAGTAACCACAAATATAAAATATGAACATATAGGCATGTTATTCATGACAAGGTTAATACTTTATCCCACATAACATTCCCATAAAGCATCCAACAACATGAAATTGTCCTAATCATTAATATTTGGTTACTAATTTATTATTTAAAACACATAAAGATGTGCTATCGAGTAACCCGTCAACATTACCTCGATAATTGTCTTAATAATTGTCTTATAAAGGTCTTAAAAGTAGTATTATTTTTTTGCAAGAAAAATACTTAAAAGTAGTATTATTATCTCCGAGAAATATACATAAATTTACATCATCATAAACAACAATGGTCTCACATTGAAAAATAATATAGGTGTGGTGAATATACGATGTATAAATAGAAGGATTTTCCCACATCGAAAAATTATCATAAGGTATGGTGATCCTATGATTATAAATAGAAGTCATCTTTGAACTTAAGTATCCACCCAAAAAATTTGAGTCTCTTAAATATTGTCTTAGAGAACTCTTACAAGTTTATAATAAAAATTAATTTGGAAAATTATGATAAATAATAGTTTTGATGATGTACTACTTAGTATGTTATTTATCCCACATTGAAAAATAATGTAGGCGTACTGAATATACTATGTATAAAAAGAAGAATTGTCCCACATTGAAAAATTAGCATAAGTTAAGGTGATTGTATGATTATAAATATGAGTCATTATTGAAACTTATGTATCCACACAAAATCTTTTAAATCTCTTAAATATTGTCTTAGAGACCTCTTAAAAGTTTGTATCTTTCCAATATTGACGTTTACATCATCAAAAATTAATTTAGGAAAGTATGATAAAAATAATAATGTAAAATATCTTTTAATTATTTTAATATATATTTCATATATTAAATTAAAGGGACATTTAATGAGCATAAGAAAATTCGATTTATGGTAAAAATGCTATCATTAGTGTATAGATTCTAATACAATTTATACATACTTGGTGTAATTTAGTATTTTATTTGTTCCACCCGAAAAGTAATATAGGTATGGTGAATATAATACCTATGAATAGTAGAATGGTCTCATATCGAAAAATTGTCATAAGGTGGGGGTGATCTTATGATTATAAATAAAAGACATCCTTGAAACTTAGGTAAGAACCCAAAATTTCTTTTCCGCCTCTTAAGTATTATCTTAGATAATTCTTAAGAATATATTATCACATCGATCAAAAATTAAATAAAGAAAATATCATATATAATAATATAGATATAAAAAAGAAAGTGGAGAATCTTTTAGTTATTATTATATATATTTCCTACTCCCTCCAATTTTACATGTCGTTCCCTCTTTCTATTTTGAGCTAAGTGTGGTGATGTTCCCCCTTTCCTTATTTGTGAGTAGTTGTATGGTCCAAATTTAATTGAATGTGGGGTAGTGTGTTTTGTGTGGTCCAAAATGATTTCCTTAATCCTTGTGTCCAAAATAAAAGGGAACAACATGTAAAATTGGAGGGAGTATATTATTATAATCAAGTGATATTTACAATTTTTATATAAAAACAATTACATTTCATTTAAAAAAAATAATATAAAATAAATAACGAAACATAATGTAAGACTGTTAATGTGGTAAATATATTACGTATAAATAATATAATTGTCTCACATTGAAAAATTATCATAAGGTGGGGTGATCATGTAATTATAAATATGAGTCATCTTTGGAAGTTAGATATCAACCCAATGAGTCTCTTAAATATTATCATCTCAAAAATTAATTTAGGAAAGTATCATAAAAAAAAAAGTGAAAAATCTTTTAATTATTTCAATACACATTTCCTATATTATATTCAAGTGATGTTTAGAATTTTTATACAAAAACTTTAACATTTCATTTCACAAAAAAAAAATTATTGTAAAAATGAGTCACCCTTCGAACGTAGATATTAACTCAAATATTTTGAATCTCTTACGTGTTGTCTTATAGATTTTTTAAAAGTTTGTATTATTATCTCCACCTTAATGAAATTTACATCATCAAAATTAATTTAGGAAAGTATCATAAATAATAATTTAAGAAAGCATCATAAATAATAATTTGAATGGTGTACTACTTAATATATTATTTGTCCTACATTGAAAAATAATGTAGGTGTGGTGAATATACTATGAATAAATAGAAGAATTGTCCCACATCGGAAAAATATCATAAGTTGGGTGATCGTGTGATTATAGATCAGATAGGAGTCGTCCTTAAAACTTAGATATCAATCCAAAATCATTTAAGTTTCTCAAATATTGTTTAGAGAGCTCTTTATGAAAATAATATAATAAGATTCGTGGTAAAAACAACGGTATCGTTATAGTATAGAATCTCATATTACTTGCACATATTTGGTGTAATTGTTAGTATGTTATTTATCCCGCATTAAAAAATAATGTAGGTTTGGTGAATATACCACTTACAAATAGTAGTATTGTTCCATATCAAACAATTAGCATAAGGTGTGATGATCCTATGACAAGTAGGAATCATATTTGGAACTTTTAGAGTCTCTTAAACATTGTCTTATAAAGCTTAATTCTTATGAATCTTAGATAATTTTTTTTTCTTTTTGTGAATGTATCAATCAAAACATATGTAAACCTAATAAATGATTTGAACGGGAGAGTCATGTTAATATTTTCCGGATCGTAATATAGGTGAAAAATAATTTGAGTCCTGGCAAGGTTGGTAAAATATGGTAAAAATAGAAGTTGACTCAATATATCAATATTATTTTCTTAAAATTTATATTTTATTATAGTCAAGTTAATTGTTATAGAAAATTTATGAAAATGACACTAATGTAATCCCGTGCATCGCACGGACATAAAATCTAGTTTTATAATATATTACACTTTTATATTATATTTTTTAAAAATTACAATTAAAAATTATGATTAAAAAAAATTATCATCCGAATTATAATTTACATTCACTATACCTACTGTAAATAATGTTGATTTTACTATTCCCGTTATTATTAATTTTACTACTTTCACAACTCTCGCGGCTATTATTGTTTCTGTTTCACTACTCTCGTGACTACTATTGTTTCTACTCTCGCGGCTACTACTATTGTTTAACTACTCTCGCAACTACTATTCTTATTTTCACTCCCTCAATTACTACAAGGTCTAGGACTTTCATGTGGTATCAGAGCTCAATTGTTACATGCATGTCGATTTTAAGCATTAAAATTGAGTTATACGATAACTTGGGTAAAATTGAAAATTTGTGTTAAAAAATGGTTTATACTAAATTTTCTATTTGCATGCATACCTTCTGACCTCTATATGGTTGTGGTCAAATTTGGTGGTTTTAGGAATTAATTTGCTATTTATTTTTATTTATGGCCTTTAAATCATGTTAATATGCATATTTTATGTTGAAAGTTAACTAAAAATAGTTTCATGTTGATTCTGGATACATAATTTAAGTGTTGATTATTGATTTTTAATGGTTAAAAATCGATAAAATCCGTAAAACCGAGATAGAGTGAGCATGAGAAGTATCAAGGGCGATTTTGGCATATTTTTTCAGCATTTTAATTATGTTTTTATGGTTAAATGAATGAATGTCATTTATTTAATTTTTAATGCAAGTTGTACCTAGTATGGCCTAGATTATTTTAATCGGTATTACCCGTAATGTAAGGGAATACCGATTCGGTTGTAATTTTATTTGCGATCTCGTATCGCCGTTTGTAATAATTTAATTTCATTTCTAGATCAAACTTATAATAGGAGTTTTATTTGTATCTTTTGTAATTAATTATTATGAAGACGAAGATTCCCGAAGTCGGTGTTCCAAAAGACGGTGCCTTTTTTTGAAGTATGTTCATGAAGAGGCAAGGGGCCAAGGAGTTGGTTTCCGATTTTGTAATCTTCTAGTTAATTATATTAGCTAGGTGGCCATACTAGGATTTATTATTTGCTTGCTTTATATTTTTTTCACTCAAGCCAAAATCGCCAACATGCATCTTTATTTCGCGATTGTCAGTTCAAAGTTATTCAAAATTCACCGACTTAGTTCGCTTATAGGGAATTAATAACTAAATTAACAAGACCTCTCACATAACTAAAAAAATTGAGATTTAGCCTTACCAATTGAAGCACCTATGAACCCTGTGTTCATTAGGGCTACCACGCTCGTGGGTCCCTTTTTACCTCGGGTAAGTAGGGTGATGCGATCACAAGCCAAAATTGGATTAGACTCAACGAGATAAGCGTTATCTTGGGACTAGGAGATGGATTTAGTTGAAATCCGTCAACCAAGAGTTCTAAGTGTAGAATTAGTCAAGTATTGACTTACCATTTTTAGATAAAGGTAGCATACGATGACTATTTTTATCTAAAAATGGGTCTTGGAATCACTTATATAATTTCGTGAGGGGTCATTATATGAGTGACTTGTTTAAAATTGTTTTACAAGTAAATTATATATATGCAATGAATGTTTATTTTCCGTTCATATTTATTCGCGCAATGACAAATATTTATCCTTCTACGAACTTGTAAATCCGTTCAATCGTGGAAAGGAGTTTCCATTATTTTATACGGTAGCATTTTGATTGCAATCTCCGTTTAAACCACCGTAGCTAATGACAAAATGAATTTTTTCTTTTGATCCTCATATTCACTATTCCAAATGTCTCTTATGAAGAGTATATGAATAAGTCACACTTAGTCAAAAACGTTTTGATTTTTAGTGACGTCTTCTTATAACAGTGGTACAATCAATTTTTGCTCCAAAGAAAATATTTGAATTTTGGTATGTCGTCATTATGCTCCTTATCGAGGCTTACCTCAAAAGAGGCCAAATCAGTTGGGACGACTAGGTTACTCGATTTATTTAAAATCGTGAAAAACCAAATACCGTAGTCACTTCATGAAAGGTTTATCCTTTTTAAGGTAAAACCATGAATGAAATGAAGAATAGTCTTCACAAATGAAGAATAGTCTTCACAATAATTCTAATATACTTGTCTAAGTAGAGATTCATGAAAGTGAGTGGGAGCACTAAGAATGATGTTTATATTCTTAATTGTTAAGACGAGGTTCAAGAGTAAGTTGACACGAGTTTGGCACAAGGCAAAAAAAAAAGGGCAAAACTATTTTGAATAGTAAAGTCAAAACCAAAGCAAGGTGTCGAACCCAACTTTTGACGATTCTATTTTACAGTGTAGGACACAAGAAAAGAATCTGCCCCAAGTTTTCTAAAGAGTTAGAAATTGGGTGTACTATTTTCACCCATAATATCTATATGATCGACATTTATTTTGCTAAATGCAATTTTTGGGTATTAGATACCTATTATGGTTTTCATCAATCTATTCAATGCATATAATAAATCATACGACGACTAACCATGATTAAATGTCGACGTACAAGGAAAATATAACTATTGTAGTTTTATTTCTATAGAGACATATAAAAGTTATAATGTGAGCAATTTAGTTTTGGATTTAGAGGTGTACTTTAATAAACGTTGTTATGTACATGACCTCTAAATAAAGAATATAGTATCCAATTTAGTGTACGACACAAGTGTTTCACTTTTGTGAATAGAACAAGCGTTGTATCTTTTTATGCCTATACTTGGTCAATGGTTATCCCATACCAATCAAAGGTAATTATATTCTTGACCTAAACTAGTAATTACTTGTCATATAGACTGTAAAAGGCTCAAAATTGGTGACCCTAATCTAATCTTAATTCTGGATTGTGTAGCACATTAAGAGGCTAATATTGAAAACTATAACTAAACCATCTTATTTTGAATCTTATGGTGCGTGCGAATCTTGTATTCAAGGCAAAATGATTCGTCCCCTTTTTATTTAAAAGGAAATCGAACTAGTGAGTTATTGGCCCTATTAAATAAGAATATGCGTGATCCAATAACAAACACAACCAGAGATGGTTATGACTATTTCACTTTATTTACAAACGATTTAAGTAGATATTATATTTGATTCTACTTAATGAGGTGCTATGAGAAATTCTTTGAAAGTTCAAAGAGCTTCAATGTGAAGTAGTTAACCACCAAGAGTATTAGATCAAGGACTTACGACCAAATCGTAACTAAAATATCTAAGTATTGACTTTGATTTTCACCAAAAGTATTGTGAAATAGTTTCACGAGTTAACTTCTCTAACACACATTATGAATTAAGGCGTTGTTAAATAGAGAAACAGAACCTTATACGATAAGGTTTTGTCTTTGTCAAGTCAAACTAAGCCATTTGACAAACCTTGGGATCTTAATATTTTTGTCTACTATTTCTTTTCCCACCATATCAAAGCACATTTATAACAGTCGGATTTTATTTCATATACGATATGGATAGGTAGCGTACCTAATTTATAAGTTATCCGAATGAAACAAGTGCTCAATAATCCTACATTGACCACGAGAACAAAGCGTCTGTGACTCGTGATGCTGTCTTTCAATAAAAATAAGGTTATTTCTTGATAAAACAGAGTGGGAGAAAATGTTTCAAGAGCCACATAACTGAGCAAATGGTCCGGAAAAAATTTCCTCATTGCTTGTTCAGTAGTAGTTTCTTCGGAACCGAAGAGGTCAGGTGGAATTTTATCACTCCTTAATAATGATGAATTCTAATCTGTGACTTATAAAAAACTGTTTCTAGACCCAACTTCTTGCTATGGCTTAGAGTCATGTGATTCGTAATGGACTACTTGCATGATGATCAGGTATGTGACCTGGTAAATTTTACTTGAAAAAGTACGATCTCTTCAATATAAATTGATTTTTAAGATCGAAATTTGCATGGATGAACATTAAAATGTTTTCAAAGATAAATTGGGAGGCAAAGAGTTTTGCACCAACCTTAATTCTTCGATCCATTCGAATATACTTTGTAACACCCGGAAATGTACCCTATTTTTCTAGTAGAAATATTTTACGAAATCTTTTCAGCAAATTTAAGTTTTAATTTATAATTTTATGTTCCGAGTCGAATTTAGAATTTCCGAGTTCGTATTTGGAATTTCTGTGAGATTCCATGAAAATCCCGTCTTAAGGCGAGTTTGACTTTTCTTGACTTTTGAGTCGAGTTTGACTTTTCTAGACTTTTGAGTCGAGTTTGACTTTTCTTGACTTTTGAGTCGAGTTTGACTTTTCTTGACTTTTGAGTCGAGTTTGACTTTTCGTGACTTTTGAGTCGTCTTTGACTTTTCTTGACTCTTAAGTCGACTTTGACTTTCGTTGACTTTTCCGACTCACCCTTTACTTATACTCCCTCATACTCCTTAACCTATTTTCATTCAACACCAACACCAAAAACCTTTTCTTCCTCCTTAAGCAAACAAAATCATGGTTTCCCTCTTTGATTTCGATCTTTGATTTCGATCTTAGATTTCGCCTAGCTCATTCGTTCTTTGACGGAATTCACGTAAGTTCGACTTATTCTTCCCCTCTTAGCTTCCTCTATCCGTATTCATATTAAAAGTATCGTCTTTCTCGCTTTTCAATCTTTCCGTCTTTCTCAAGATGAATTTTATTCATCTTTTATTACCTATTTGTAGGTGGAGACCACTAGGAAGGCTTAGTAATCGATTAAAGACGCGTAAAGGTAACGGTGAAGGGGTACTCG
>JAIUZE010073990.1:0-28030 GCA_022085475.1 Heliosperma pusillum
AGACTTACAATAACAACATTATTAGAACTTAAAACTTGATTTTCCATAATTAACGTGTTGAAAACGATTTTGTCGGAATTTAAAATAAAACGTACTTGAAGATGGGGAGCGAAGAGGAGATCCTAGAAATATAAGTTAGGACGGATTTAATTAAGAAATGAAGGTTTTATGAAGGTTTTGCTCAAGAACGACGAAGAACGGATGAAGAACGTCGAAGAACGTTCAAGAACGATGAAGAACGATTTATTTGATCTTAAGTTGATTTGTTGTAAAATGAAAAGTTGTTTGTGAGTAAAGTGGGGTGAGGAGTGTCGTGTAATATAGAGCAAACTAGTTAGTTGGGTTTTGAAATTGTGGTTATGGAATTGACCCGGTATAATAATTATATTACCGTAATTAATTAGATATTAAGTTAATTGAATTAAATATCAAGATATTATGTTATTATAATGAAAAGAAATAAAATATCAAGGCTAATAGAGGAAGAAAAACCGTGTGGTATGGGTGATATCGGGTCAGTTTTGTAAACGATTTGCGTAATTTTCGTTAACTGATCGATAAAGTAAATAAATATCTAGATATTATTATTAGTTTAATCAAAAGAATTAAACTATCTCATGTGAGTGGAAAACGATGACATGGGGGCGTGACTCATGCCAAAGTCGAGTTTCGATTTTGTTGCGCGCATTACGATGCGTCGGGAATAGTTAAATAACGTTTGGTTAAAAACCGTAAACGTTATTCTTTAAATTCCGAATAAATTCAAAATAATTATATTAAATTATGATAAATCTTAATAAATCTAAATAAAAATAAATCAAAAATATTATTTTTTTAAATAAAAATTTCGGTCTTCATACTTATGAGACGAGTCGGGAAAAGTCAACGGAAGTCAAAGTTGACTGAAAAGTCGAGAAAAGTCGAAGATGACTTTAAAAGTCAAGAAAAGTTTAGGACGACTTAAAAGTCAAGAAAAAGTCAATGACGACTTTAAAAATTCAAGGAAAAGTCAAAGACGACTTAAAAGTCAAGAAAAGTCAAAGATGACTAAAAACGGTCTTTTCACGAAATCTCTCAGAAATTCCAAATACGAACGCGGAATTTCAAAATAAGACTCGGAACGAAAATTTCTATTTTCACACTAAGTTTTCTCACTGAAAAGTGTTGTAATATTTTACTGAAAAATCGGTATATTTCGTGTTGTTACATCACCCCTCCTTTTAAAACAGTTTCCAGTCCTCGAACCTTAGAAGAAGTAACGTAACATAGATGTAGGTCTATTTCAAAACCTGTTAAAAATATACTTGGTACTATAATATAGATCTAAATCAATGAACGGAAGGTTCTCGTCTGCACGTTAAAACAAACAGACACATCGACGTCCCAATCAAGACTAAAAATATACATTTTTGCATCAATCATGAGAAAACTATTATCGAACGTCTCCATAACAAGTCTCTCTCCAACACTTCCTTTACGGTAAAATACTTGAAATCATAAACCATTTCTAAAAGCTTTTAATTCAAAAATTTTATAGTAAAAGTAGTAACACTACTATCTATACCTAAAACTTCTAACTAAAGCTTCTAATATCCTATCTATACGAGATGACAATTGATAGAAGGAACGAAATATTCGAAAGAATAAATCGAATAGAAAGAAGAAAGAAAGAAGGAAAGAATAAAGAAAAACGAAGGATGAACCCCAATACTGTCTTCCCTCTATGAAAATTCTAATGTCGATAGTAACTCGACAATACTAACTGTACAAGTAAACTAGTCCTCAAGGGAGTGCAATATATCCTCACCATTTCAATCATCGGATTCCTACCAAGATATTTCATAAGCATGCCACACCGAGTAGCAACTCCCAATTATTCCAATTCAATAAAAATCTTCTAAGGTCCATCGAAACTATTATTGGAAATCACCATCAAAAAATATTTATAATTAAGGAAACAAGACCGCTAACAACCACAAAGTAAAGGACTTACTATGAAATCCTTTAATCCAATTTATTCCAAAAATTCATTACTCCAACTTATTTACAATGAACCCTCTAATCCTCAAAAGTTGAATCTCGAAACCTCAAAGAGATTAGTCACACAAAACCCGATTCACTTCACGTTTGCCAAAACATAGGGTAATGTGACCGTAATTAATTTATTTATCTCTTCCAAACTCTCAATACATCGGTTTTTGCTTATGTCGATATTCCTCAAGTTGTGTCATCAAATCCAAATGCCACAAAGTATTGATTCCCGTTAGGGTCCAACCTTTAACGACAACAAATTCTCAAGTAACATTAAAATCACTAAATTTTCTAACCACAACTACAACTATTATTAATCTTATTTCGATCCTCAAAAGATATTGCAACTTCAAGTTTTCATAGTCTAAAACCACTAGGAGAATTTCATCTCAAGTTTATCCTCAAATCCTTATAATCATCTAAACATGAAACTAGTTTAATAAGATGGTTAAGTACCATATTCTAAACTTCTTATTTACTCCAAAATAGACATATCATAAGCATGGTCTTCAAACCAATGCTAAACTTCTAAGTCCAAAAGACTAAATTACTAATGAGTTAAGAAGTCATAGCCAACTCATTCGATCTTACACCATCGAATATCATGCACTATTTACACACAATTCAGGACAAGCATCTAGCATTAAAATCTTTAAACATAGTTTATCACACCTTCCTCAAGGATACCAACTCTCACCACCATAGGGTGAAATTAGATCTATAACATTTTCCTCAAATCACAAGTTCATTCTAACAAACACTAATATTCCACAAAATTCAAAGTTCTTCCGACTAAGAATAATATACCGCATACCAATTGGGTGACATCCATACCAATGTTACAAGAGGAAGGTAAGAATACCAATGGTATAATGGAGGAACTATTAAGAGAAATTTCCAAAATGTAAATAGGTTGGAAGAGAAAGAAGCCCCTAGATAGAAAGAAGAGGGCATAATATTATAAGGACGAGAGAATTCGCAGATGAAGAAAGAATTCACTTCAATTAGGCTTTATAAATCTTCAAATCTTCGGTAGAGGATACTCCTTCTAGGTAACATATATTCCACCATAAGGCGTAATATTGCTCCTAGCAATTTGGCTAGCCACCCAAGCATAGCCTCCTTGGCAATTGTCTTCTTTATGAGGCGGGACCTGGTGGGCAGTAACAACGATCTCTTCTACACGAGGTCCAACCGTCTTCATAAGAAACAAAACAAATTAAGTTACTCCTAACAATTAGCATAAACAAATAGACTACAACATAAATCCTAATCTACCCATCCTACCCTTCTATCTCACAAGTTTATTATTTTATTCAGGTCAAGTTATTTATACAAGGGTACACAAACGTGCGTCGGGAGCAAAATAGCTCTGATACCAACTGTGACACCCTCAAAATTTGCGGAAAGAAAAAAAATAATTTAAATACATAAAAGATACGAATACATAACGAAGGTGTCATAAATAAAAAGGGTCATTACAGAACGGAAATAATATTATACAAAAGAAAAATACAAGACGGGAGACATATCTCCCGTATAAATACGGAAATAAAAGAGTGTATAATAATATACAAACTATGAACCGAATATAGGTCCAAGGTAAATACTTCGCTCGCTAGCTCGTCAATGTACCCAAATATGCATTCACCACCTGTTCGACCGCATTAAATATAAACACGGAAGCCACAGTCAGTGGGGAGTAACTCCGAGTCCTCCCAGCCACGAAATGTCAAGTTTAATAAAACATGAATAACATAAAAGCAATGTATATGAACAATACAAAACTTTAACATATATGATATGCTTTTCATGTTATGAAACAGATAACTAACAACTAACCTAGCATGTGAAAGCTATCATGTGAAACCGATAATAAACTATAACTCGAGGTAGGGAAGCTGGTATGCTAGCTCAGAGGTTCCTCTCAGAAACATTGCCGTGATACACTCAAACCCTAATCAACACGTAATCATGTGAATCAGTTAACAACCGGTAATCCAAACTCTATCAACCTTAGCCGGCTTGCATCTCACCTTCTAAGATTCATAGAATCATACAAACATGAAAGACCAATACTTCTACAAACAGGCATAAGTTTTTAGCCCAGTCAATAGTCGACTTCTGTAACTCGAGGCTATACCACAAGGTAGGAAAACATCCTAGTCCTAGACTGATCAGACCTAGCGACACTCTATTCGCTTCCCCGTCCCATGACATAACCGTCTATGAGAACTCTACTAGGCAACACCCCTAAGCAGAGATTGCTAGTAACTTAAGCTGGCTCCCTTCCCAAAGCGGAACTCTTAGGATGCCATGCCCCGACTTGGGGATAAGCCCCCCAGGCACGGGACACAAAAGCTATCAAGCAGTGAACTATATACTCGTTAAAGATAGTACGGGCCTATCAATGTCATGGTCCAAGATACTCATTTAGAATTAGAATGGTCAAGACGCCATATACTCATAATTCTCTATGGGCACTTAGTCAACACGACACCAACAATATAATCAAACAGTCACGGGAAAAACATCCTATCATGTGACTAATTGCATATACATCATATTCAAATATCATATCGCCTCATATCTACTAAGGCTAATTCAATAATTAAATAAAACCTTACTCGAAGACAAATCCCCGACCCGAGTCCCGCGACGGGTCATCAGTCAAATCGGGGCTGACTAGATCTTAGTTTGACCAAACCCGTTGGATCAAACCGGCTAGAAACAGAGTCTTTATCACATAGACATAAAATCAACATATTCATTACATGTTATTTTATTAAAACTTTCTAACATGTGAATTATTATATCATACCAAACCCGCTTGACTTAAAGGATATTAAATTAAACTACGATTTCGTCTTATAATTTCTAACATGTGAGAAATAATAATTTTATGAAAAACCTTTTTAATTAAATATTTTACTTATTAACATTTCCCACTTGCTAAATATTACAAAACACGATAAAATGACGATAACTCAAAAACCGTCACAAGTCCCAAAGTGGAACCCACGGGCTGACTTTTGGGCCGAACCCAACATGGGCCAGAATGGGCCCCACGGCCTGTTTTGGCTAAAATGGCTGATTTTACAATTTTTACTAAAATCGATTTCTAATATTTTCCCGCATGCTTAACATATTTAAAACCCGTCCAAACAACAATTAAACAATCAAACATCGACACAACCCAAAGACCAAAACCCGGACCCACCAAGGACCAGTCCAAACCGGCCTGGACCGGGCCTGAACCGGCCTGGACCGGCTGGTTTTGGGTCCGGTTCACTGCCCAACTCCACGGTTCAACCACCACCAATTCCACATCAATTCTAACATGTTTTAATTAATCAAACAACTATTTTAACAACCAATTTAACCATCCAACATACAAAAATCATCATCATGAAGAAATCATAAAAATATAACAAGAACACCAACATATTTATAAATTCCTACAACATAATAAATTAACAACTTATCATGTTACTAACTAAAATCATAAATAACCATAACATGAACAAAAACTAAAGCTATGTGACATTAATTCGTCGAGTAAAACGGAATTGTTACCTTAGCTAACAAACCACTTAGCACCAAAATAATAATAAGAAGTATATAATTAAGAAACCCTCCTACTAATCTTCACCCAAAATATACGAGTCTCCAAACTCGTCTTCAAAATCTTCCCCTATAAGAAAAAACAAGAAAAACATTATTAGAACTAAAAATATAAATTTCCATAATTAAAGTGTTGAAAACGATTTTGACGGAATTGAAATTAAACCGTACGTGAAGATGGAGAGCGAAGAGGAGAGTCTAGAAATATAAGATAGGAAGGATTTAATTAAGAAATGAAGATTTTATGAAGGTTTTGCTCAAGAACGATGAAGAACAAAAGATGAACGACGAAGAACACGAAGAACGATTAAAGAAAGCGATATTTTGATCTTTATTTGATTTATTGTAAAATGAAAAGTTGTTTGTGAGTAAGGAAGAGTGGGTTGAGCCGTGTGTTTATAGGCAAATAAGAATGTCGAGTTTTGAAATTGTTGTTACGTAATTGACTCGCGTTTAATAATTATTTTACGGTAAACGATTAAATATAATTAACGATAAAGTTAATTACACTAAATATCAAGATATTATGTTATTAATAATCAAAAGAAAGACAAATATCTAATCCTATTAGAGGACTTATGAGCCGTGTGGAATGATGAGAAGACGGATCTGATTTCGAGCGTTTTGCTTAATTTTCGTTAACTGATCGATAAAGTTAAATAATATCTAGATATTATGATATTGTAATCAAAAGTAATGAAAATATCAAGGTCTATTAGAGGGGAAAGAGAGCCGTGTGGGATTGGTGATATCGGGTCTGATTTTTCTCGATTTGCGTAATCTCCGTTGACGGATCGATAAAGTAACAAATATCTAAGATATTTGTATTAGTTTAATCGAAATAATTAAAATATCTCAAGTGAGTGGAAAACGATGACATGGGCGCGTGACTCATGCCAAAGTCGAGTTTCGAGTTTGTTACGGGATTTACGATGAGTCGGGAATAGTTAAATAACGTTCGGTTAAAACCGTAAACGTTATTCTTTAAATTCTGAATAAATTCAAAATAATTATATTAAATTATGATAAATCTTAATAAATCCAAATAAAAATAAATCAAAAATATTATTTTTTTAAATAAAATTTCGGTCTTCAAACTTATGAGACGAGTCGGGAAAAGTCAACGGAAGTCAACGTTGACTGAAAAGTCGAGAAAAGTCGAAGATGACTTAAAAGTCAAGAAAAGTTTATGACGACTTAAAAGTCAAGAAAAAGTAAATGACGACTTTAAAAAGTCAAGGAAAAGTCAAAGACGACTTTTGTCAAGAAAAGTCAAAGATGACTAAAAACGGTCTTTTCATGAAATCTCTCAGAAATTCCAAATACGAACGCGGAATTTCAAAATAAGACTCGGAACAAAAATTTCTATTTTAAAAACTTAAGTTCTACTGAAAAGTGTTAGTAAATATTTTTACTAGAAAAATTGGTATTTTTCGGGTTGTTACAGCAAGTTTTGGGTATTAGATACCCATTATGGTTTTCATCGATGTATTCAATGCATACAATAATTCGTGCGACGACTAGCCATGATTAAATGTCAACCTACAAGGGAAATATAACTATTGTAGTTTTATTTCTATAGAGACATATAAAAGTTATAATGTGATCAATCTAGTTTTGGATTTAGAGGTATACTTTAATAAAAGTTATTATGTACATGACCTCTAAATAAAGAATATAGTATCCACTTTAGTGTACGACACAGGTGTTTCACTTTTGTGAATGGAACAAGCGTTGTATCCTTTTATGCGTATACTTGGTCAATGGTTATGCCATACCAATCAAAGGTAATTATATTCTTGACCTAAAACTAAAAATTACTTGTCATATAGATTGAAAAAGGCTCAAAATTGGTGACCCAAATCTAATCTTAATTCTGGATTGTGTAGCACATCTAAAACATTTGATTTTGAATCTTATGGTGTGTGCGAATCTTGTATTCAAGGCAAGATAATTCGTGCCCTTTTTTGTTGAAAAGGAAATCGAACTAGTGAGTTATTGTCCCTATTACATAAGAATATGTATGGTCCAATAACAAACACAACCAGAGATGGTAATGACTACTTCACTTTATTTAACGACGACTTAAGTAGATATTGTGTTTGATTCTACTTAATGAGGTGCTAAGAGAAATTTTTTAAAAAGTTCAAAGAGCTTCAATGTGAAGTAGTTAACCACCTAGAGTATTAGATCAAGGACTTACGACCAAATCGTAATTAAAATATCTAAGTATTGACTTTGATTTTGATTTTCACCAAAAGTATTGTGAAATAGTTTCACGAGTTAACTTCTCTAACACACATTATCAGATCAGGCGTTGTTAAATAAAGAAACAAAACCTTATACGATATGGTTTTATCTTTGTCAAGTGAAACTGAGCCATTAGACTAACCTTGGATCTTAATATTTTTGTCTGCTATTTCTTTTCCCACCATATCAAAGCACATTTAAAACAGTCTGATTTTATTCCATATACGATATGGATGGGTAGAATACCTAAATTGTAAGTTATTCGAATGAAACAAGTGCTCAATAATCCTACATTGATCACGAGAACAAAGGGTTTGTGGCTCGTGATGCTGTCTTTCAATAAAAATACGATTATTTCTTGATAAGACAGAGTGGGAGAAAATGTTTCAAGAGCCACAAAATGAGCATATGGTCCGGAAAACCTTTTCCTCATTGCTTGTTCAGTAGTTGTTTTTTCGAAACATAAGAGGTCAGGTGGAATTTTATCACTTCTTTTTAGTGATGAATTCTAATCTGTGACTTATAAAAGACTCTTTCTAGTCCTAACTTCTTGCTATGGCTTAGAGTCATGCGATTCATAATGGACTCCATGCATGATGGTCAGGTATGTGACCTGGTAAATTTTACTTGAAGAAGTACGATCTCTTCAATGATAATTGATTTTTAAGATCTGTAACAACCCGTAATTTGAAAGACCGAAATTATATTTGAAAAATAATAAATTTAATTTATTTTAATTTATTAAGATTTATTTGAATTTATGATAATTTAATATAATTATTTTGAATTTATTCGGAATTTAAGAGAAGGTTTTACGGTTTAACCCGAACGTCATTTAACTATTCCCGAGTCAACTTAAATCCCGAAACAAACCCGAAACCCGACTTTGGCATGAGTCACACGCCCCATGTCATCTTTTTCCACTCACTTTAGATCTTTTAATTCTTTCGATTAAACTAATACGAATATCTAAGATATTTTTAACTTTATCGATCCGTCATGTTAAATTACGCAAATCGCTTGAAAAACAGATCCGATTTCTACCAAAACCACACGGCTCCCTCACCCTCTCTTAGGACTAGATATTTTCTTTCTTTTGATTACAATAACATAATATCTAATTAATATCTAGATATTTGATTAAACTATCATAAAACCTAATAATATCTAATTAATTACCATAATATAATAATAAAACCCGAGTCAATTCCGTAAGAACAATTTCAAAACCCGACTCATTATTTCCCTATAATTACACGGTACACTCCCCACACTTACTCACTACTTATCTTTTCATTTTACATTAAATCAACTTAATATCTAATTAATACTTTCTTTAATATAATCAAAATCGTTCTTGGTGTTCTTCATCGTTCTTCATCGTTCTTGAGCAAAATCGTCACAAAACCTTCGGTACTTGTTCAAATCCGTCCTAACTTATATTTCTAGAGTCTCCTCTTCGCTCTTCATCTCCACGTACGTTTTATTTCCAATTCCGACAAAATCGTTTTCAACACTTTAATTATGGAAAATCAAGTTTTAATTCTAATAATGTTATTCTTGTCATTTCTTATAGGGGAAGATTTTGAAGACGAGTTTGGGGACTCGTATATTTTAGGAGAAGACTAGTAGACGGGTTTCTTATTTCTTTAGTTCTTATTTTGGGTGCTACTTGATTTTGTGCTAGCTAAGGTAACGATTCCGAGTTACTCGACGAATTAATGTTACATATCTTTTGTTTTTGTTTATATTATGGATATTTACGGTTTTTCACTAGTGACATGATAAGTTGTTATTTTTACTATGTTATATGAATTTTAAACATGTTTAGTGTTCTTGACATATTTGAATGATTTATTCATAATCATGAATTTTTATATGAATGATGGTTGAATTGGTTGTTAAAATGGATGTTGTTAATTAAAATCATGTTGGAAATAATTTGGGGTTGTTGATTTGTGGAGGCCGTGTATGGTGGCCAGAAAACCAGCCCAAACCAGGCCGGTTCAGGCCGGTTCTGTGACAACCCTCGCGAATGCGGAATAATAAATCAAACAAGCATGCGAATTATAATGCGGAAATAGGTAGTTTTTTAAAAACTTTTATACATGCAAGTTAAATAAAACGAGGAGTGTCAAAATATTACAAACTAAGTACGGAATATACAATAAAGAGACGGGGTCTCTTAAAATGTTAGCAAAGAACAAGTGTTTAACCAAAACTAGCTACTATCGTCTAGAGGTGAACTTCCAGGGACAACGCCCGCTAGCTCACACCCGAACCCCAAAATATCGTATCCAAAAAGTCATCCATAGCAAGCACCTGTTCATCCATGAAAAACATGAATGCCACAGTCAGTGGGGAGTAACTCCGGGTTCTCCCAGCCATATCACATCAAACGTACATATAAGGTAATACGAAAGTAAAGCATGCATATATATATATATATACATGTGAGTTGCGATAAGATTAGATAGGCAATTCTATAGAAAAATGATAAGATCATGTGGAAATCAAATCCGTAACCATCATGTTATTCAAAGACTCGGGAAAGACACTCTTAGGCAATCGAATACGCTCACTAGGGCTTGCATCTCACCGTTAGCGGTATAAGATTGATAAGATTGAGACTCGACAGACAAACCAAGTCAAGTCATGTGATGATCACATAAATCCAACATATTATCATCCATTCACGAACCAAGACATGACGGTGCCCAATCATGCAATGACCATGAACAATATCATGAAATCACGCATTCAAGAACGACACAAGACGACAACTCTCACGGTAAATGAAACGCACTAGCATCGTGTACATGGCAAGTATGATTAAAAGGCATCCACGGGATAAGCATTTCCCTGAACTCATACGCGATGCTTACATTTAGCCTATGTAGACTATTTTCCTCCTGGTAGGACGGACGATAATAAATTACCGGCCGGGTCCTAGTCTAAATCTGGCCAGAATCCCGAACTCACATTTTCCGGTTCGACATGCGATCACGTTTCGCACCCAAGACTCGGGCTTAAATAATAATAAATGCCGAGTACCCACATTCTCGGTAGATCAATTCACGAAAGAGGCGGAAAACGAGCTCAAGCCTCATAACATGCGGTACGCTACATGCAAATAACACCACCTCGCAAGTACACAACATTTGACGGCCGGGTCGATCAACGAATAGCGTTCAACTCCCAACAACGTCGTCGTATGCCCACTAACACATGCATTTAAGCAGTAGGATACCTCTCCGTTCCGACATTCCAGCCTTACGAACGGGAAGGTAGCCAAGGGAATGAGAATACAAAGCACAAGACAAAATAGTGCTCAAACCGACTCATTTGTAAAAACCGACTCAAAGGGGAACATATCACAAACCGTCACAAAACATGAGAATATGGCATTATATAAAGGTAAATATGATAAACATGAATCAATACATGATACATAAGCATTAGACCAAGTTTAAGAAGCATAATAAATAGGAAACATAGATACCTCTCCAAAACAATGTTGTTTGGAAACCAACGAAAACAAGGGTCCACTTCAAACGGTCATAACTAGAGTTCTAGATATGGGAATATAGAAATTCCAAGTCGAGGTGATAGCTTATCCTCTTACGGTTCCAACAAATGGTCACAAGCCCAAAACAAGCAAGTAACGAAGGAGATATGATCATTCTATCAAAAAGGGTCAGTGCAGTGAAACTGCACAAGTCACGACCGTGACTTGTATTTCACGACCGTGAAATGAGTTTCACGACCGTGAAATGACATTTCACGACCGTGAGATGTGTGACCAAATCACCCGAGAACCTTCAACATAAACTCAATCCTTTTATTTCCAATTCTCATAAATCATTTCTAATAACTATCAACAATCAATATTCATCATCAACAATCATCAAATAACAACAATCATCATCCATAACATGATTCCTAAAGTTACTAATCGTATTCTAATACGATTTCTAGCATATAAGCATGTAAAACACGTAAATGATACCGAGTAACCCTTCACCGTTACCTTTGAGCGTCTCTAATGATCGTCAAGCTCCTCTTCTATAAGGAAATAGTCTTTGTCGGGATCTTGGAGGTCGCCACCTACAATTAGATCGCAAAAAGATGAATAAAGTTCATCTTGAGAAAGACGGAATGCTTAAAAAGCGAGAAAGACGATAATTTTATTATCAATACGGATAGAGGAAGGTACGGGAGGAAGAATAAGATAAACTTACGTAAATTCTATCGAGTAACGAAGAAACTACGCCAATTCTAAGATTGAAATCAAAGAGGAAAAGTTGCTTAAGGAAGAAGAAAGAAAGATGTGTTTGATTTTTGTGTTGAATGACAAATTAGGTTAAGGAGGGAGTAGTGTGAGATGTGTAGGAAAAAGTCAAAGACGATTTCCAAAGTCCAGAAAAGTCAAACTAGACTTAAGACGGCTTTTTCATGAAATCTCGCAGAAATTCCAAATACGAACTCGGAAATTCTAAATTCGACTCGGAACTTAAAATTATAATTTAAAACTTGAAATTACTGAAAAAGTTTCGTAAAATATTTCTACTAGAAAAATAGGGTACATTTCCGGGTGTTACAATCACCCCACCTTTTAAAAAGTTTCGCCCTCGAAACTTGAGGAAAATAAAAATTTACCTTACTCGAAAAGACTCGGATATTTACTACGCATAGAAGCTTCGGTTTCCCAAGTCTCTTCTTCGACATTAGCACTTCTCCACAAGATTTTCACCAAAGGAACTACTTTACTTCTCAACTTTCTATCCTTACGATCTAGAATACGGATCGGCTTCTCTTCAAAGGATAGATTCGGTTCAAGCTCGGGCAATTCCTCTTGAAATACATGGCTTGGATCACTTACATACTTTCTCAATTGAGAAACATGAAAAACATCATGAACCTTAGCCAAATTCGGCGGCAAATCCAACTTATAAGCAACTGCACCAATCCTTTCCACAATATCAAAGGGTCCAATGTATTTCGGACTCAATTTACCCTTAACACCAAACCTTTTAACACCCTTCATAGGAGACACCTTCAAGAACACTTTATCACCAACTTCAAACTCTAAAGGCCTTCTTCGGATATCGGCATAAGACTTTTGACGGTCTTGAGCGGCTTTCATTCTATCTCGAATGACCTTCACATTATCAATGGTTTCAACAAGAACATCGGGGCCTAAATCACGATTGTCACTCAATTGATTCCAACATATAGGACTCCGACATTTCCTTCCATAAAGAGCTTCATATGGAGCCATCTTGATAGATGCATGATAGCTATTGTTGTAAGAAAACTCCACCAACGGTAAACTCTTTTCCCAACTAGACTGAAAGTCAAGAGCACAAGCCCTAAGCAAGTCTTCTAAAGTCTGAATAGTCCTCTCAGTCTGACCATCCGTAGCGGCATGAAAAGCAGTACTCATCAACAACTTACTACCCATGGCTTCTTGCAAAGCCTTCCAAAATCTCGAACAGAATCTCGGATCTCGGTCGGATATAATCTCCAAAGGAACACCATGGTATCTAACAATTTCATCCACATAAGCCTTTGCTAAACGATCCAAATTCCAAGTTTCTTTGATCGGAATAAATCTAGCACACTTGGTCAATCGATCAACAACAACCCAAACAGCATCTTTACCTCCAACGGTCTTCGGCAAAGCCATAACAAAATCCATAGAAATAGATTCCCACTTCCATAGCGGAATATCCAACGGTTGTAGCAATCCACCGGGTCTCTTGTGTTCAATCTTCACTTGTTGGCAAGTCAAACATCTTCCAACATAAGAAACAACATCACCCTTCAAGTTTGGCCACCAAAATTGTAGCTTCAAGTCCTTGTACATCTTATCACCACCGGGGTGAATAGAATACGGGGAAAGATGAGCTTCATCAAGAACTCGCTTCCTCAAATTAAGAGCATTAGGAACAAATAAACGACCATGGAAACGAAGAACACCTTCATTATCAAACTTGAAATCTTTACCTTTACCTGCAAGAATTTTGGCTTGAATAGACTTGTAGGTAAGATCATCAACTTGGCTTTCGCGGATTTCACGGAGAAACACAGGCTCGGCAATCATAGCACCAACATGAACAAATCCACGCTCTACAAACTCCAAACTCAATCTTCGAAACTCAGCACAAAGATCAACAGGTAATACATGCAAAGCATTCAAAGCATGAGAAGGTTTCCTACTAAGAGCATCTGCAACAACATTCGCCTTTCCTTCATGATACAATAACTCAAAATCATAATCGTTCACCAATTCCAACCATCTTCTTTGCCTCATATTCAATTCTTTTTGAGTAAATATGTACTTCAAACTCTTGTGATCGGTGAAGATACGACAATGAACTCCAATTAAATAATGCCTCCATACTTTCAAAGCATGAACAACAGCGGCCAATTCTAGATCATGAGTAGGATAGTTCACTTCATGAACTCTCAATTGCCTAGAAGCATAAGCCACCACCTTCCTATTTTGCATAAGAACACAACCTAAACCCATTTTTGAAGCATCACAATAGACATCAAAGTCTACTCCATCTTCAGGTAAAGTCAACACCGGAGCAGTAGTTAACCTCTTCTTTAATTCTTGGAATGCAGATTCACAAGCTTCATTCCATAGGAATTTGGTTTCCTTCTTCAACAATTGGGTCATAGGTCTAGCAAGCTTAGAGAAATCTTTGACAAATCTTCTATAATAACCAGCTAACCCAAGAAAACTTCTAATCTCTCTAATATCAGTCGGACTCTTCCAATCAACAACGGCCTCAATTTTGGAAGGATCCACCATCACACCTTCTTTCGAAATCACATGCCCAAGAAAGGACACTTTAGGTAACCAAAATTCACACTTAGAGAACTTAGCATACCACTTCTGACGACGTAGAACACCCAAAATAATCCTCAAATGAATAGCATGCTCATCTTCGGACTTGGAGAAAATAAGAATATCATCAATGAATACCACCACACACTTGTCAAGATATTCACTAAATGTGCGGTTCATTTGATCCATAAAGATAGCAGGAGCATTGGTCAATCCAAAAGGCATTACTTTAAATTCATAATGGCCATACCTCGTACTGAAAGCGGTCTTCGGAATATCAACATCTCTAACCGGAATTTGATGATAACCCGATCTCAAATCAATCTTCGAAAAAGTAGAAGCACCCTTTAATTGATCAAATAAATCTTCAATTCTAGGTAAAGGATACCTATTCTTGATTGTAATCCGATTCAATTCACGATAATCGATACACAACCTCATAGAACCATCCTTCTTCTTCACAAAAAGAACAGGAGCACCCCACGGCGAGGCACTTGGTCGAATAAAACCTTTTTCAATCATATCATCCAACTGCTTTCTCAACTCTTTCAATTCAGAAGGAGCCATACGATAAGGAGCTTTGGCAATTGGACCAGAACCAGGAACAAGATCAATGGAGAATTCAACATCTCTCTCGGGAGGAATCCCGGGCAAATCTTCGGGAAATACATCAATGAATCTCGAACAATAGGCACATCTTCAATACTTGGCAAAGAGGTATTTGAAGAAGTCACAACACACAAGAATGCTTGGTGACCTTTTCTAACCATACTTACCAACTTCAAAGCGGAAATTAAAGACACACCTTTACGGGGATGAGATCCCTTATAGGTTATTCTAACACCTAAAGGACTCTTTAAGAAAATCTTTTGATCACGACACTCGAACCTAGCATGATACATAGCTAACCAATCTATACCTAAAATAATATCAAACTCTCCTAGAGGAAACTTAAGGAGATTTGCGGGAAAGATAGAACCCGAAATAGATATAGGTACATTTGGATAAAGAATTGAACAAGAGATAATATCTCCGGATGGTAAGGATATGGGAGTATCCTCACTAGATGTAGGCTTGATTGATAACTTATTAGCATAGGTTGATGACACAAAAGACATTGAAGCACCGGTATCAAATAAAATAAGACACGCTTGCTCTAAGATTGAAAACATACCCGTAATGATCTCGGGATGAGCGTCGGCCTCAGCACGACTCATGACAAATATTGAACCCTTAGGTTTAGGAGGAGGAGGGGGCAACTTCCGATCGGGGCAATCCTCGTAACGATGACCACCCTTTTGACAAAAGAAGCAAAGATAGGGTCGATTGGCACACGGCACACCAGGATGGTATGGAAGTCTACACCGGTTGCAAAAGCGACCTTGCGGTTGAGCTTGAGGAGCATAGGGCTTATGAGCCACATTTGAAGTAGCTCTAGGAAGAAAAGGAGCAGGATTCCTTGTATTGGCATTGGAAGAAGGATTAAACCTCCTCTTGTTAGCATAGGAATTCGAGGAAGACGGGATAAACGGCCTCTTCCCAAAAGCATTCGGCCTAGGAGCATAAGAAGGAGAGGGATTATTCATTAAAGCTTCATCCCTAATAGCCTTCATTGAATTTTCAGCCCACAAAGCATCATCGTAGAGATCTCCAAAGGACGCGGTACCCCTTCTCACTTTACTTTGCAGCACGGCATTCAACTTATTACGATAGTAGAATGCACGATCTTCATCATCACGGATCAGCCTCGGCGCAAAGTGAGCGAGCTTATTAAACTCCGTCGTAAAATCTTGAGCCGATAGGTTACCTTGCTTAAAATCTATGAACTCCTTGAGCCTTTGCTGTTTAAGCTCCTTAGGGTAAAATCTACCCTCCACAAGAGCCTTAAAGCAAGCCCAGTTGAAGTCCTCTTCAAGAGTTGCGGTGGCACTTGTGATAGCCCACCAGTTGTCGGCTTCCCGCACTAGAAAGTGCTTTGCAATCCTCACTTTATCCTCTTCCCGGACTTGGTAAAGATCAAACTGCTTTTCCATCTCCCGGAACCAATCGGATAGCTCCGTAGGATCCGGTTCTCCACCATAAGGCACGATCTTACTCCTTGCAATTTGACCCGCCACCCATGCATAACCACCTTGTTGATTGTCCTCCCTTCTAGGGTGACCTTGGTTGGCATTAGCTAGAGCGGCATCTTGCTGATTCTTCAGCACTTGAGCAAGAGCCTCCATCATAATATTATCAGCTACACGCGGTCTAACCATCTTCATAAGAAGCAAAAACCAATTAAGTTACTCCTATCAATTAGCATAAACAAATAGACTACCAATTAAAATCCTTCACTTCTACCCAACTCTCTCATTTATTATTTCATGGTCAATAAGTTTAAGTTAGGGTTCACGTGTGTGCGTCGGGAGCGATCAAAGCTCTGATACCAACTGTGACAACCCTCGCGAATGCGGAATAATAAATCAAACAAGCATGCGAATTATAATGCGGAAATAGGTAGTTTTTAAAAAACTTTTATACATGCAAGTTAAATAAAACGAGGAGTGTCAAAATGTTACAAACTAAGTACGGAATATACAATAAAGAGACGGGGTCTCTTAAAATGTTAGCAAAGAACAAGTGTTTAACCCAAAACTAGCTACTATCGTCTAGAGGTGAACTTCCAGGGACAACGCCCGCTAGCTCACACCCGAACCCCAAAATATCATATCCAAAAAGTCATCCATAGCAAGCAACCTGTTCATCCATGAAAAAAATGAATGCCACAGTCAGTGGGGAGTAACTCCGGGTTCTCCCAGCCATATTACATCAAACGTACACATAAGGTAATACGAAAGTAAAGCATGCATGTATATATATACATGTGAGTTGCGATAAGAATAAATAGGCACAATTCTATAGAAATGATAAGCTCATATGGAAATCAAATCCAACCCATCATGCTATTCAAAGACTCGGGAAAGACACTCTTAGGCAATCGAATACGCTCACTAGGGCTTGCATCTCACCGGTAGCGGTATAAGATTGATAAGATTGAGACTCGACAGACAAACCAAGTCAAGTCATGCGATGATCACAATAAATCCAACATATTATCATTCATTCACGAACCAAGACCTTGACGGTGCCCAATCATGCCATGACCATGAATAATATCATGAAATCACGCATTCAAAGACGACGACACAAGACGACAACTCTCACGGTAAATGAAACGCACTAGCACCGTGTACATGGAAAGTATGATTAAAAGGCATCCACGGGATCACATTTCCCTGAACTCATACCCGATGCTTACATTTCGCGTATGTAGACTAATTTCCTCCTGGTAGGAACGATAAGGCTCCTAATCTAAACCTGACCAGATTCTCGGAATCACATTTTCCGATTCAATATGCGATCACGTTTCGCACCCAAGACTCGGTCTTACAAAGAAAACGTCGAGTACCCACATTCTCGGTAGATCAATTCACGAAAGAGGCGGAAAACGAGTCAAGCCTCATTAACAAGCGGTACGCAATGCAAATAAACACCACCTCGCAAGTACACAACATTTGACGGCCGGTCGATCAACGCATAGCGTTCAACTCCCAACAACGTCGTCGTATGCCCACTAACACATGCAATTAAGCAGTAGGATACCTCCCCGTTCCGACATTCCAGCCTTACGAACGGAAAGGTAGCCAAGGGAATGAGAATACAAGGCACAAGACAAAATCGTGCTCAAACCGTAACATATGTAAAAACCGACTCAAAGTGGGACATAGCAAAAACCGTCACCAAACATGTGATTACAAGCGAATGAAATATCATATATCCAAAACATGAATATTATAAGTCACTACGTAAAATTATACGATAAACGAATCATGCGAACTATTATAAATTACGAGTTTTAGAAATTATAGGAGAAAAACACAGCCGTGTTCCAGGCCGGTGTGGAGGGAGGCGGCCGGTACCCCGGCTCGGAGCACAACTACACACAAAACACAAGTTTGGAAACTAACTAAAACAAGGGTTCACTTCAAACTGTCATAACTAGAGTTCTAGACATACAAATACAGAAATTCCAAGTCGAGGTGATAGCTTATCCTCTTACGGTTCCAACGAATGGTTAGAAGCCCAAAACAAGCAAGTAACGAAGGAGATATGATCATTCTACCAAAAAGGGTGAGTGCAGTGAAACTGCACAAGTCCACCCGAGAGCAACCAACACCATTTCTATCATTTCCAATTTTCATAATTCACTTCTATCAACTATCAACAATCAATATTCATCATCAACCATCATCAAATAACAACAATCATCATCCATAACATAATTCCTAAACTTACTAATCGTAATCTAATACGAATTCTAGCATATAAAGCATGTAAAACACGTAAATGATATCGAGTAACCCTTCACCGTTACCTTTACGCGTCTTTAATCGATTCTAAACCTTCCTAGTCTCCACCTACATACAATTAGATAATAAAATATGAATATCATTCACCTTGAGAAAGACGTATAATTTAAAAAGCGAGAAAGACGGTAATTTTATTACCAATACGGATAGAGGAAGCTAAGAGGGGAAGAATAAGACGAACTTACGTGAATTTGAGCAAGAAATGAAGAAGTAGCGATCATCTTAAGATCGATCAAGGAAGGGGGTTTAGGTTTTGGTGGTTTGATAAGGAAGAAGAAGATGTTGAATTGTGTTGTGAATGAAAATAGGTTAAGTGGTAGTATGATATGTGTAAGGAAAAAGTCAACAAAAGTCAAAGACGGCTCAAAAGTCAAGAAAAGTCAAAGACGACTTAAAAGTCAAGAAAAGTCAAAGACGACTTAAAAGTCAAGAAAAGTCAAAGACGACTTAAAAGTCAAGAAAAGTCAAACTCGCCTTAAGACGGGATTCTCATGGAATCTCGCGGAAATTCCACATACGAACTCGGAAATTCTAAATTCGACTCGAAACTTTAAATTCTAAATTAAAACTTAAATTTGCTGAAAAGATTTCGTAAAATATTTCTACTAGAAAAATAGGGTACATTTCCGGGTGTTACAATCACCCCACCTTTTAAAAAGTTTCGTCCTCGAAAATTGAGAGTAGAAAATAAAAGTATCAAGGACAAGAATCGGTTTTCAAAATTAATACGAAAACTTTTATAAGAGAAACATTTATGAAACGAGGTTCATCTCGAAAAGGGTTTAAGGAAATTTTTCATAAGTGCGAAACTTACTTACGGATCTCAAGAGTGCCCGTCGCGAACGAGAACTCTAATTATCCAGATCAAATCAAAGTCGAAATAGTGAAATCGAAAATCAAACAAGTGTTAGTAAGTGCATGACTAGTTATCAGACGTCTCCAATAACAAGTGCAAACATCCAACCAAACGCAAAATCCAAATATAAAAGCGAAAGAAATCTATTTTCTCCAAAAAGGAGGTAAAAAAACCCTCTTTAGACCTCTTTGAAAAGTTAAATTAGGAAAGCAATATGGAAATTCGAAGGTTTTCTCAAAGATAAAGTCAAAATAACACGACATTACACGTACATAGAGCGACTCGAACATAAAGGTCACAAATCACGATAACAAAATATATACAAAACACGCAAAAACGAAACAAATCGAACTCTTAGGGATATGAAGAATCACGATGAAGTCGGCACGAAGATCTACAAGAACTCGATAGTACTAACTCTACTGATACTCTAATCCTCAAGAGAATGCAATTTACCCAATTTGCAACTCATCATTTTCAATCATCCGAAATCCTACAAAAATACTTCATAATCATGAAACTTCGAGTAACAAATCCCAATTATTCAAATCCAATTAGAATCTACTGAGGTCCATCGGCACGGTAGACTCCACAACTAACCACCCACATGAAAATTCATTGCGTACTCTAATCTTCTTAGCTCCATCAAAACTCTTATTAGAAATCACCAACAAAATAGTTATATCTAGGGAAACATGATCGCTAACATCCACAAGGTCAAAGAGGCTTACTATGAAATCCTTTGATCCAATTTATTCCAAAATTCATTATCCTAAGTTATTAACAATGAACTTTCTCATCTTCAAAAGTTAAAACACAAATCCTCAAAAGAGATTAGCCACACAATCTCATTTCACTTAACTTTTGCCAATCATAGGGCAATGCGACCGTAAATCAATTTATTTAGCCCCTTCAAACTCTCAATACATCGGTTTTCGCTTATGACAATATTTCTCAAGTTTGGTCATCCAATCCAAATTCCACAAGGTAATTATTCCCGTTAGGGTCCAACATTTAAAACAACAATTTCCCAAGTAACCTTTAAAGAAATCACTAAAATTCTTAACCACAACAACCAACTATCATTATGCTTATTTCGATCCTCAAAAATGATATTGCAACTTCAAGTTTTCAAAGTCTAAGACCACTAGGAGAGTTTCATCCTAAGCTTATCCTTAATTCCTTATAATCATCTAAACATGAAACTAGCTCAATAGGACGGGTAGATACCATATTTGAATCTTCTTCAAAACACACCTACTAACCCTTACGTTAGCTAATAAGAAAAACTACCTATCAAGAGAGTAGGGATAAAAGAACATGATACAAGGAACATTAGGAAGCGTCATTAAAGACTACGATAAGATGAAAAAGGCGAAGGCGAAAAAGGAAAACGAGGTTGAGGAAGAGACAAAGCAGATAGTAGAGTTATGAAGATATCTGAGTAAGAAAGAAAGTACGAGCTTGTAATTTCTTAAAGATCAATCTTGACAAAAACATTCAAGAATGGAAATGAAAAGGAATGATGGCACGGGTAAAGGTTTAAAGTTTAATCCACAAAATTTCTCCTTTCAAACTTAAGGCGATAGTAAAACATCTTAATTATTTCTTTACAAAGGCCTCTTACAAGGGACCATTATACCACGAGCAATCATCAAAGTAAGGTACACCTAGACTTGATAAATGGACTACAACCCAATTCATCCATCCTTTCATATCACACGGATTCCCAATTGCGGAATTGTAACTCAAGTATAATAACATTCCTTTACCTCAAATATTCAACACAACCTCAAAGGTTTCTTTAATTGAAAGACTAACAAATACTCTCTTATACTCGGTCATTTTCAAGTCTATAGCCCACGAGTTCATTATTATCAAAGTACACCATCAAGCCAAACATCATCATTAACATCCCAAGGTATTTCCATCCTAGATCACATCATCGAATCTCTCTCATATCTATAATCCTCAAGTAATATGGTTCAACTTACAACGAAACCTTATTACTCCAAACGAGTCTCCGATACCATAAGATAAGATCATATCTTTAAATCCAAGAACTATAGCCAAATGCTTTTCCAACAAGCCTATACTCACAAACACACAATAGGAAGCCATGCACAAGAAGTCGCTTAACCTCAAAAGTATTTCGCACCTCAAGATATCATTTAAAGCTTCTCATTTACACCACTTCGACATATCATAAGTATGGTCTTCAAAACAATACTACACTTTTAAGTCCAAAAGATTAAATTATTAATGAGTTAAGAAATCCTAGCCAACTCATTCAACTTACCCCATCGAATATCATGAACTATTTACATACAAGTCATGACAAGCATTTATACACTAAAATCATCAAACATATTTTACCATACTTTCCTCAAGGATACCAACTCTCACCACCATAGGGTGAAATTAGATCTATACCATTTTCCTCAAATCACAAAATTCATTCTAACAAACACTAATATTCCACAAAATTCAAAGTTCTTCCGACCAAGTATAATATACCACAAACAAATGGGTATGGCATCCACAAAAATGTTACAAGAGGAAGGTAAGGATACCAATGGTAAAATGGAGGAAACTATCAAGAGTAATTTCCAAGAGGCAAACAGGTTGGAAGAGAAAGAAGCACCAAGATAGAAGGAAGAGAGCATAATACAAGAAGGACGAGAGAATTCATAGACGAGGAAGAAATACACTTTAATTAGGCTTGTCAATCTTCAAATCTCCGGTAGAGGATACTTCTTCTAGGTAACACAATGATCCACCTTAAAACGGTAGATACAAACAAACAGAACATCACTCAACACAATCAACAAACGAGTTAGAACCTAACAAACATCAAGCACACCAAAGACTACCAACTTAGGTCCTTAAGTCTACCCATCTCTCATTTATTATTTCAAGGTCAAGTAATTTAAGTTTAGGGTTCACGTGTGTGCGTCGGGAGCGATAAAGCTCTGATACCAACTTTGACAACCCTCGCGAATGCGGAAATATAAAACATACAAGCATGTGAATTATATAGCGGAAATATGAAGTTTTTAAAACTTTTATACATGCAAGAAGAAGTATACGAGGAGTGTCAAACATTACACACTAATATGTGACCCCCTCAAATTTGCGGAAGAAAAAAAAATAATTTTAAATAAATAAACAAAGGATAATAATACATAACGAAGGTGTCATAAATAAAAAGGGTCATTACAAAACGGAAATAATATTTTACAAAAGAAATATACAAGACGGGAGACATATCTCCCGTATAAATACAGAATGAAAAGAGTATATAATAATATACAATCTAAGAACCGAGTATAGGTCCAAGGTAAATACTTCGCTCGCTAGCTCGTCAATGTACCCCAAATATGCATCACCACCTGTTCGACCGCATTAAATATAAACACGGAAGCCACAGTCAGTGGGGAGTAAATCCGAGTTCTCCCAGCCACGAAATGTCGAGTTTAATTAAACATGAATAACATAAAAGCAATGTATATGGGAAATACAAAACTTTAACATATATGATATGCTTTTCATGTTATGAAACAAATAACTAACATATAACCTATCATATGAAAGCTATCATCTGAATCCGATAATAAAATATAACACGAGGTAGGGAAGCTGGTATGCTAGCTCAGAGGTTACCATGTAACATGGCCATGATACACTCAAACCCTAATCAACACGTATCAATGTGAATCATTAACACCAGTAATCCAAACTCTATCAATTCTTAGCCCGGCTTTGCATCTCTCAATCACCTTTCTAAAACTCATAGAATCTACAAAATGAAAGACAAATACTTCTAAAAACAGGCATAAGTTCCTAGTACAGTCAATAGACGACTTCTGTAACTCGAGGCTATACCACAATGTAGGAAAACATCCTAGTCCTAGACTGATCAGACCTAGCGACAACAGCTATTCCATTCCCCGTCTCATGACATAACCGTACACGAGAAACTCTACTAGGCGCCCCCCTAAGCAGAGATGGCTAGTACTTAAGCTGGCTCCAGTCCCAAAACGGATCAGGCAGCCATGCCCCGACTTGGAGATAAGCCCCCCAGGCCGTGACACAAAAGCTATCAAGCTGTGAACTCCATATGCTCGTTAAAGATAGTACGGCCTATCTATGTCATGGTCCAAGATACTCATTTAGAATTTAGAATGGTCAAGACGCCATATACTCATAATTCTCTATGGGTACTTAGTCAACACGACCCCAACCATATAATAAAACAGTCACGGGAAAAACATCCTATCATGTGACTAATTGCATATCAATAATAATCAAATATCATATCGCCTCATATCTACTAAGGCTAATTCATTAATTAAATACAACCTTACTTGCAGACAAATCCCCGACCCGAGTCCCGCGACGGGTCATCAGTCAAAACGGGGCTGACTAGATCTTAGTTTGACCAAACCCGTTTGGTCAAACCGGCTAGAAACAGAGTCTTTACCACATAGACTTGATCATAAAAATCATCATATTCATTACATTTTATTTTATTAAAACTTCTAACATGTGAATTATTTAATCTTACTAAAACCCGCTTGACTTAAAGGATATACATTACACTAACGATCTCGCTTATAATTTCTAACATGTGAAAATAATATTTTATAGAAAATACTATTTAATTAAGAATTTCACTTATTAAAAATTTCTCACTTGCTAAATATTACAAAACACGACAAATTAACATTAAACTCAAAAACCGTCACAAGTCCAACAAGGGGACCCACGGGCTGATTTGGGCCAGACCATACACGGGCCTGGACTGGGCCCCACGGCCTGGTTTTGGGCTGTTTTGGCCTTTGATCGATTTTACTAAAACCGTTTCCTAATATTTCCCGCATGCTTTAACATAATTAAAATCCGTCAAAACAACAACATAACAATCAAACATCGACACAACTCAAAGACCAAAACCCGGACCCACCATGGACCACCCAGACCGGTCTGGACCGGGCCTGAACCGGCCTGAATCGGCTGGTTTGGGTCCGGTTTTCAGCCCCTCTCCACGGTTCCCACCACCAATCAACACCAAATAAATTCCAACATGTTTTTAATTAACAAACAACCATTTTAACAATCATCCATACAAAAATCATGGTTATAATTAAATCATTCAAATATGTCAAGAACACCAAACTTGTTATACATTCATAAAACATAATAATAACCACTACTTATCATGTTACTAACTAAAAATCCATAAATCATAATAACATGAACAAAAACAAAAGATGAACCAAAAACAAAAGAAACAAAAGCTATGTAACATTAATTCGTCGAGTAACTCGGAATCGTTACCTTAGCTAGCAAAATCAAGTAGCACCAAAATAAGAAGTAAAGAAAAACCCGTCTACTAATCTTCACCCAAAATATACGAGTCACCAAACTCGTCTTCAAAAATCTTCCCCTTATAAGAAATGACAAGAAAAACATTATTAGAACTTAACTTGATTTTCCTAATTAAATGTTGAAAACCGATTTTTGACGGAATTGAAAATAAACACCCGTACCTAGAAGATGGAGAGCGGGAGGAGATTCTAGAAATATAAGTTAGGACGGATTTAATTAAGAAATGAAGGTTTTATGATGATTTTGCTCAAGAACGACGAAGAACGGATGAAGAACACTCAAGAACGAATGAAGAACGATTAATTTGATCTTAATTTGATGAACTATTTACATACAAGTCATGACAAGCATTTATACACTAAAATCATCAAACATATTTTACCATACTTTCCTCAAGGATACCAACTCTCACCACCATAGGGTGAAATTAGATCTATACCATTTTCCTCAAATCACAAATTCAGTCTAACAAACACTAATAGTCCACAAAGTCTAAAATTCTTCCAACCAAGTACAATATACCACAAACAATTGGGTATGGCATCCACAAAAATGTTACAAGAGGAAGGTAAGGATACCAATGGTAAAATGGAGGAAACTATCAAGAGTAATTTCCAAGAGGCAAACAAGTTGGAAGAGAAAGAAGCCCCAAGATAGAAGGAAGAGAGCATAATACAAGAAGGACGAGAGAATTCATAGACGAGGAAGAAATACACTTTAATTAGGCTTGTCAATCTTCAAATCTCCGGTAGAGGATACTTCTTCTAGGTAACACAATGATCCACCTTAAAACTGTAACAACCCGAAAAGTACCCAATTTTTCTAGTAAAAATATTTACTAACACTTTTCAGCCGACTTAAGTTTTTAAAATAGAATTTATTGTTTCGAGTCGTATTTTGAAATTCCGAGTTCGTATTTGGAATTTCTGAGAGATTTCATGAAAATCCCGTTTTTAGTCATCTTTGACTTTTCTTGACTTTTACGTCGTCTTTGACTTTTCTTGACTTTTTAAAAGTCGTCATTGACTTTTCTTGACTTTTAAGTCGTCATAAACTTTTCTTGACTTTTAATTCATCTTTGACTTTTCTTGACTTTTAAGTCGACTTTGACTTTCGTTGACTTTCCCGACTCGCCTTGTAAGTTTGAAGACCGAAATTTTATTTAAAAAAATCATATTTTTAATTTATTTTTATTAAGATTTATTTAGATTTATCATAATTTAATATAATTATTTTGAATTTATTCGGAATTTAAAGAATAACTTTTACGGTTTAAAACCCGGGAATCATTTAACTATTCCCGAGTCAACTTAAATCCCGAAACAAACCCGAAACCCGACTTTGGCATGAGTCATACGCCTATGTCATCTTTTTCCACTCACCTTAAGATCTTTTCATTTATTTGATTAAACTAATAATAATATCTAGATATTTATTAACTTTAACGATCAGTTAACGAAAATTACGCAAATCGAGCAAAATCAGACCCGGTTCCCACCTATTTCACACGGCTCTTCCACCTCTCTTAGACCATGATATTTTCATTTCTTTTGATTACAATAACATAATATCTTGATATTTAATTTAATTAACTTAATATTTAATCAATTACCGTAATATAATTATTAAACCCGAGTCAATTCCGTAACAACAATTTCAAAACCCGACTCCATATTTCTCTATATTTACACGGCTCCTCTCCCACCATTACTCACTAACAACTTTTCATTTTAC
The DNA here is from genome assembly GCA_022085475.1 of Heliosperma pusillum. Taxonomy (NCBI): domain Eukaryota; kingdom Viridiplantae; phylum Streptophyta; class Magnoliopsida; order Caryophyllales; family Caryophyllaceae; genus Heliosperma; species Heliosperma pusillum. The sequence goes on from JAIUZE010073990.1 coordinate 27,158, forward strand.
AATAAATCAAATTAAGATCAAATTAATCGTTCTTCAACGTTCTTCATTCGTTCTTGAGCGTTCTTCATCCGTTCTTCTTCGTTCTTGAGCAAAATCATCATAAAACCTTCATTTCTTAATTAAATCCGTCCTAACTTATATTTCTAGAATCTCCTCTTTGCTCTCCATCTTCAAGTACGGTTTATTTTCAATTCCGACAAAATCGTTTTCAACACTTTAATTATGGAAAATCAAGTTTTAGTTCTAATAAAGTTATTCTTGTCATTTCTTATAGGGGAAGATTTTGAAGACGAGTTTGGTGACTCGTATATTTTAGGAGGAGACTAGAAGACGGGTTTCTTATTTCTTAGTTCTTATATTTTGGTGCTACTTGATTTTTGTGCTAGCTAAGGTAACGATTCCGAGTTACTCGACGAATAAATGTTACATACTTTAGTTGTTGTTTATGATTTACGGTTTTTAATTAGTAACATGATAAGTAATCGTTTTTATCATGTTGTATGAATTTATAATCATGTTGGTGTTCTTGACATATTTTTATGATTTCTTCATAATCATGATTTTAATATGCATGCTGGTTGAATTGGATGTTAAAAATGGATGTTGTTAATTAAAATGATGTTAGAATTAATTTGGGGTGGTGGTTGTTGTGGCCGTGTGATGTGGCCGTGGAAGGTGGCTGGAAACCGGACCCAAACCAGCCGGTTCAGGCCGGTTCAGGCCCGGTCCAGACCGGTCTGGGTTGGTCCATAGTGGGTCCGGGTTTTGGTCTTTGGGTTGTGTCAATGTTTGATTGTTTTGTTGTTGTTTTGACGGGTTTTAAATATGTTAAGCATGCGGGAAAATATTAGGAAACGGTTTTTAGTAAAGTCG